>JAWHQI010000983.1:0-144633 GCA_033032865.1 Dactylorhiza incarnata | reverse complement strand
CCGCGCAAGGAAGCGGCGCGCGGGACCGCGCAAGGAAGCGGCGCGCGGGACCGCGCAAGGAAGCGGCGCGCGCGGGACCGCGCAAGGAAGCGGCGCGCGCGGGACCGCGCAAGGAAGCGGCGCGCAAGGAAGCGGCGCGCGCGGGACCGCGCAAGGAAGCGGCGCGCGGGAACCGCGCAAGGAAGCGGCGCGCGCGGGACCGCGCAAGGAAGCGGCGCGCGGGACCGCGCAAGGAAGCGGCGCGCGCGGGACCGCGCAAGGAAGCGGCGCGCGGGACCGCGCAAGGAAGCGGCGCGCGCGGGGACCGCGCAAGGAAGCGGCGCGCGGGACCGCGCAAGGAAGCGGCGCGGCGGGACCGCGCAAGGAAGCGGCGCGCGGGACCGCGCAAGGAAGCGGCGCGCGGGACCGCGCAAGGAAGCGGCGCGCGAGGGACCGGCGCAAGGAAGCGGCGCGCGGCGGACCGCGCAAGGAAGCGGCGCGCGCGGGACCGCGCAAGGAAGCCGCGCGCGGGACCGCGCAAGGAAGCGGCGCGCGCGGGACCGCGCAAGGAAGCGGCGCGCGGGACCGCGCAAGGATGCGGCGCGCGCGGGACCGGGCAAGGAAGCGGCGCGCGGGACCGCGCAAGGAAGCGGCGCGCGCGGGACCGCGCAAGGAAGCGGCGCGCGGGGACCGCGCAAGGAATGCGGCGCGCGCGGGACCGGGCAAGGAAGCGGCGCGCGGGACCGCGCAAGGAAGCGGCGCGCGCGGGACCGCGCAAGGAAGCGGCGCGCGCGGGACCGCGCAAGGAAGCGGCGCGCGGGTACCGCGCAAGGAAGCGGCGCGCGGGGGACCGGGCAAGGAAGCGGCGCGCGCGGGACCGCGCAAGGAAGCGGCGCGCGCGGGACCGCGCAAGGAAGCGGCGCGCGCGGGACCGCGCAAGGAAGCGGCGCGCGGGACCGCGCAAGGAAGCGGCGCGCGCGGGACCGCGCAAGGAAGCGGCGCGCGCGGGACCGCGCAAGGAAGCGGCGCGCGCGGGACCGCGCAAGGAAGCGGCGCGCGCGGGACCGCGCAAGGAAGCGGCGCGCGCGGGACCGCGCAAGGAAGCGGCGCGCGGGACCGCGCAAGGAAGCGGCCGCGCGGGACCGCGCAAGGAAGCGGCGCGCGCGGGACCAGCGCAAGGAAGCGCGCGCGTGACCGCGCAAGGAAGGCGGCGCGCGAGGGGACCGCGCAAGGAAGCGGCGCGCGGGACCGCGCAAGGATGTCGGCGCGCGCGGGACCGTGCAAGGAAGCGGCGCGCGGGACCGCGCAAGGAAGCGGCGCGCGCGGGGACCGCGCAGGAAGCGGCGCGCGGGACCAGCGCAAGGAAGCGGCGCGCGGGACCGCGCAAGGAAGCGGCGCGCGGGACCGCGCAAGGAAGCGGCGCGCGCGGGACGGCGCAAGGAAGCGGCGCGCGGGACCGCGGAAGGATGCGGCGCGCGCGGGACACGCGCAAGGAAGCGGCGCGCCGGGACCGCGCAAGGAAGCGGGCGCGCGGGACCGCGCAAGGAAGAGGCGCGCGCAGGGACCGCGCAAGAAGCGGCGCGCGCGGACCGCGCAAGGAAGCGGCGCGCGCGGGACCGCGCAAGGAAGGCGGCGCGCAGGAAGCGGCGCGCAAGGAGAGCGCGCGCGGGGACCGGCGCAAGGATAGCGGCGCGCGGGACCGCGCAAGGAAGCGGCGCGCGCGGGACCGGGCAAGGAAGCGGCGCGCGGGACCCGCGCAAGGAAGCGGCGCGCGCGGGACAGCGCAAGGAAGCGGCGCGCGGGACCGCGCAAGGAAGCGGCGCGCGCGGGACCGCGCAAGGAAGCGGCGCGCGGGACCGCGCAAGGAAGCGGCGCGCGGTACCGGCGCAAGGTAGCGGCGCGCGGGGGACCGGGCAAGGAAGCGGGCGCGCGGGACCGCGCAAGGAAGCGGCGCGCGGGACCGCGCAAGGAAGCGGCGCGCGCGGGACCGCGCAAGGAAGCGGCGCGCGGGACCGCGCAAGGATGCGGCGCGCGCGGGACCGCGCAAGGAAGCGGCGCGCGGGGACCGCGCAAGGAAGCGGCGCGCGCGGGACCGCGCAAGGAAGCGGCGCGCGCGGGACCGCGCAAGGAAGCGGCGCGCGGGGACCGCGCAAGGAAGCGGCGCGCGCGGGACCGCGCAAGGAAGCGGCGCGCGGGACCGCGCAAGGAAGCGGCGCGCGGGACCGCGCAAGGAAGCGGCGCGCGGGACCGCGCAAGGAAGCGGCGCGCGCGGGACCGCGCAAGGAAGCGGCGGGCGGGACCGCGGAATGATGCGGCGCGCGCGGGACCGGGCAAGGAAGCGGCGCGCGGGACCGCGCAAGGAAGCGGAGCGCGCGGCACCGCGCAAGGAAGCGGCGCGCGGGACCGCGCAAGGAAGCGGCGCGCGGGACCGCGCAAGGAAGCGGCGCGCGGGGGACCGCGCAAGGAAGCGGCGCGCGGGACCGCGCAAGGAAGCGGCGCGCGCGGGACCGCGCAAGGAAGCGGCGCGCGGGACCGCGCAAGGAAGCGGCGCGCGGGACCGCGCAAGGAAGCGGCGCGAGCGGGACCGCGCAAGGAAGCGGCGAGCGCGGGACCGCGCAAGGAAGCGGCGCGCGCGGGACAGCGCAAGGAAGCGGCGCGCGCGGGACCGCGCAAGGAAGCGGCGCGCGCGGGACCGCGCAAGGAAGCGGCGCGCAAGGAAGCGGCGCGCGCGGGACCGGGCAAGGAAGCGGCGCGCGGGACCGCGCAAGGAAGCGGCGCGCGCGGGACCGGCAAGGAAGCGGCGCGCGGGACCGCGCAAGGAAGCGGCGCGCGCGGGACCGCGCAAGGAAGCGGCGCGCGGGACCGCGCAAGGAAGCGGCGCGCGGGGACCGCGCAAGGAAGCGGCGCGCGCGGGACCGCGCAAGGAAGCGGCGCGCGGGACCGCGCAAGGAAGCGGCGCGCGGGACCGCGCAAGGGAAGCGACGCGCGAGGGACCGGAGGAAGGAAGCGGCGCGCGGGACCGCGCAAGGAAGCGGCGCGCGCGGGACCGCGCAATGGAAGCGGCGCGCGGGACCGCGCAAGGAAGCGGCGCGCGCGGGACCGCGCAAGGAAGCGGCGCGCGGGGACCGCGCAAGGAAGCGGCGCGCGCGGGACCGCGCAAGGAAGCCGCGCGCGGGACCGCGCAAGGATGCGGCGCGCGCGGGACCGGGCAAGGAAGCGGCGCGCGGGACCGCGCAAGGAAGCGGCGCGCGCGGGACCGCGCAAGGAAGCGGCGCGCGGGACCGCGCAAGGATGCGGCGCGCGGGACCGCGCAAGGATGCGGCGCGCGGGACCGCGCAAGGATGCGGCGCGCGCGGGACCGGGCAAGGAAGCGGCGCGCGGGACCGCGCAAGGAAGCGGCGCGCGCGGGACCGCGCAAGGAAGCGGCGCGCGGTACCGCGCAAGGAAGCGGCGCGCGGGGGACCGGGCAAGGAAGCGGCGCGCGGGACCGCGCAAGGAAGCGGAGCGCGGGACCGCGCAAGGAAGCGGAGCGCGCGGGACCGCGCAAGGAAGCGGCGCGCGGGACCGCGCAAGGAAGCGGCGCGCGCGGGACCGCGCAAGGAAGCGGCGCGCGGGGGACCGCGCAAGGAAGCCGCGCGCGGGACCGCGCAAGGAAGCGGCGCGCGCGGGACCGCGCAAGGAAGCGGCGCGCGCGGGACCGCGCAAGGAAGCGGCGCGCGGTACCGCGCAAGGAAGCGGCACGCGGCTGGGACCGGCAAGGAAGCGCGGGCGCGGGACCGCGCAAGGAAGCGGCGCGCGCGGGACCGCGCAAGGAAGCGGCGCGCGCGGGACCGCGCAAGGAAGCGGCTGCGGCGCGGGACCGCGCAAGGAAGCGGCGCGCGGGACCGCGCAAGGAAGCGGCGCTGCGCGGGACCGCGCAAGGAAGCGGCGGGCGGGACCGCGGAATGATGCGGCGCGCGCGGGACCGGGCAAGGAAGCGGCGCGCGGGACCGCGCAAGGAAGCGGAGCGCGCGGCACCGCGCAAGGAAGCGGCAGCGCGGGACCGCGCAAGGGAAGCGGCGCGCGGGACCGCGCAAGGAAGCGGCGCGCGGGGGGCCGCGCAAGGAAGCGGCGCGCGGGACCGCGCAAGGAAGCGGCGGGCGCGGGGATCCGCGCAAGGAAGCGGCGCGCGGGACCGCGCAAGGAAGCGGCGCGCGGGACCGCGCAAGGAAGCGGCGCGCGCGGGACCGCGCAAGGAAGCGGCGCGCGCGGGACCGCGCAAGGAAGCGGCGCGCAAGGAAGCGGCGCGCGCGGGACCGGGCAAGGAAGCGGCGCGCGGGACCGCGCAAGGAAGCGGCGCGCGCGGGACCGCGCAAGGAAGCGGCGCGCGGGGACCGCGCAAGGAAGCGGCGCGCGCGGGACCGCGCAAGGAAGCGGCGCGCGGCACCGCGCAAGGAAGCGGCGCGCGCGGGACCGCGCAAGGAAGCGGCGCGCGGGACCGCGCAAGGAGCGGCGCGCGCGGGACCGCGCAAGGAAGCGGCGCGCGGGACCGCGCAAGGAAGCGGCGCGCGAGGGACCGGGGAAGGAAGCGGCGCGCGGACCGCGCAAGGAAGCGGCGCGCGCGGGGACCGCGCAAGGAAGCCGCGCGCAGGGACCGCGCAAGGAAGCGGCGCGCGCGGGACCGCGCAAGGAAGCGGCGCGCGGGACCGCGCAAGGATGCGGCGCGCGCGGGACCGGGCAAGGAAGCGGCGCGCGGGACCGCGCAAGGAAGCGGCGCGCGCGGGACCGCGCAAGGAAGCGGCGCGCGGGACCGCGCAAGGATGCGGCGCGCGCGGGACCGCGCAAGGAAGCGCCGCGCGGGACCGCGCAAGGAAGCGGCGCGCGCGGGACCGCGCAAGGAAACGGCGCGCGGTACCGCGCAAGGAAGCGGCGCGCGGGGGACCGGGCAAGGAAGCGGTGCGCGGGACCGCGCAAGGAAGCGGCGCGCGCGGGACCGCGCAAGGAAGCGGCGCGCGCGGGACCGCGCAAGGAAGCGGCGCGCGGGACCGCGCAAGGAAGCGGCGCGCGCGGGACCGCGCAAGGAAGCGGCGCGCGCGGGACCGCGCAAGGAAGCGGCGCGCGGGACCGCGCAAGGAAGCGGCGCGCACGGGGACCGCGCAAGGAAGCGGCGCGCGGGGACCGCGCAAGGAAGCGGCGCGCGCGGGACCGGGCAAGGAAGCGGCGCGCGGGACCTCGCAAGGAAGCGGCGCGCGCGGGACCGCGCAAGGAAGCGGCGCGCGGGACCGCGCAAGGAAGCGGCGCGCGGGGACCGCGCAAGGAAGCGGCGCGCGGGACCGCGCAAGGAAGCGGCGCGCGCGGGACCGCGCAAGGAAGCGGCGCGCGGGACCGCGGGAAGGATGCGGCGCGCGCGGGACCGCGCAAGGAAGCGGCGCGCGGGACCGCGCAAGGAAGCGGCGCGCGGGACCGCGCAAGGAAGAGGGCGCGCGCGGGACCGCGCAAGGAAGCGGCGCGCGCGGGACCCGCGCAAGGAAGCGGCGCGCGCGGGACCGCGCAAGGAAGCGGCGCGCGCGGGACCGGCAAGGAAGCGGCGCGCGGGACTGCGCAAGGAAGCGGCGCGCGCGGGACAGCGCAAGGAAGCGGCGCGCGGGACCGCGCAAGGAAGCGGCGCGCGCGGGACCGCGCAAGGAAGCGGCGCGCGGGACCGCGCAAGGAAGCGGTGCGCGGGTACGGCGCAAGGTAGCGGCGCGCGGGGGACCGGGCAAGGAAGCGGCGCGCGGGACCGCGCAAGGAAGCGGCGCGCGGGACCGCGCAAGGAAGCGGCGCGCGCGGGACCGCGCAAGGAAGCGGCGCGCGGGACCGCGCAAGGATGCGGCGCGCGCGGGACCGGGCAAGGAAGCGGCGCGCGGGACCGCGCAAGGAAGCGGCGCGCGCGGGACCGCGCAAGGAAGCGGCGCGCGCGGGACCGCGCAAGGAAGCGGCGCGCGGGACCGCGCAAGGAAGCGGCGCGCGCGGGGACCGCGCAAGGAAGCGGCGCGCGGGACCGCGCAAGGAAGCGGCGCGCGGGACCGCGCAAGGAAGCGGCGCGCGGGACCGCGCAAGGAAGCGGCGCGCGCGGGACCGCGCAAGGAAGCGGCGGGCGGGACCGCGGAATGATGCGGCGCGCGCGGGACCGGGCAAGGAAGCGGGGCGCGGGGACCGCGCAAGGAAGCGGAGCGCGCGGCACCGCGCAAGGAAGCGGCGCGCGGGGACCGCGCAAGGAAGCGGCGCGCGGGACCGCGCAAGGAAGCGGCGCGCGGGGGACCGCGCAAGGAAGCGGCGCGCGGGACCGCGCAAGGAAGCGGCGCGCGCGGGACCGCGCAAGGAAGCGGCGCGCGGGACCGCGCAAGGAAGCGGCGCGCGGGACCGCGCAAGGAAGCGGCGCGCGCGGGACCGCGCAAGGAAGCGGCGAGCGCGGGACCGCGCAAGGAAGCGGCGCGCGCGGGACCGCGCAAGGAAGCGGCGCGCAAGGAAGCGGCGCGCGCGGGACCGGGCAAGGAAGCGGCGCGCGGGACCGCGCAAGGAAGCGGCGCGCGCGGGACCGCGCAAGGAAGCGGCGCGCGGGACCGCGCAAGGAAGCGGCGCGCGCGGGACCGCGCAAGGAAGCGGCGCGCGGCACCGCGCAAGGAAGCGGCGCGCGCGGGACCGCGCAAGGAAGCGGCGCGCGGGACCGCGCAAGGAAGCGGCGCGCGCGGGACCGCGCAAGGAAGCGGCGCGCGGGACCGCGCAAGGAAGCGGCGCGCGAGGGACCGGGGAAGGAAGCGGCGCGCGGGACCGCGCAAGGAAGCCGCGCGCGGGACCGCGCAAGGAAGGAAGCGGCGCGCGCGGGACCGCGCAAGGAAGCCGCGCGCGGGACCGCGCAAGGAAGCGGCGCGCGCGGGACCGCGCAAGGAAGCGGCGCGCGGGACCGCGCAAGGATGCGGCGCGCGCGGGACCGGGGAAGGAAGCGGCGCGCGGGACCGCGCAAGGAAGCGGCGCGCGCGGGACCGCGCAAGGAAGCGGCGCGCGGGACCGCGCAAGGATGCGGCGCGCGCGGGACCGGGCAAGGAAGCGGCGCGCGGGACCGCGCAAGGAAGCGGCGCGCGCGGGACCGCGCAAGGAAACGGCGTGCGGTACCGCGCAAGGAAGCGGCACGCGGGGGACCGGGCAAGGAAGCGGGGCGCGGGACCGCGCAAGGAAGCGGCGCGCGCGGGACCGCGCAAGGAAGCGGCGCGCGCGGGACCGCGCAAGGAAGCGGCGCGCGCGGGACCGCGCAAGGAAGCGGCGCGCGGGACCGCGCAAGGAAGCGGCGCGCGCGGGACCGCGCAAGGAAGCGGCGCGCGGGACCGCGCAAGGATGCGGCGCGCGCGGGACCGGGCAAGGAAGCGGCGCGCGGGACCGCGCAAGGAAGCGGCGCGCGCGGGACCGCGCAAGGAAGCGGCGCGCGGGACCGCGCATGGAAGCGGCGCGCGGGACCGCGCAAGGAAGCGGCGCGCGGGACCGCGCAAGGAAGCGGCGCGCGGGACCGCGCAAGGAAGCGGCGCGCGGGACCGCGCAAGGAAGCGGCGCGCGCGGGGACCGCGCAAGGAAGCGGCGCGCGGGACCGCGGAAGGATGCGGCGCGCGCGGGACCGCGCAAGGAAGCGGCGCGCGCGGGACCGCGCAAGGAAGCGGCGCGCGCGGGACCGCGCAAGGAAGCGGCGCGCGCGGGGACCGCGCAAGGAAGCGGCGCGCGCGGGACCGGGCAAGGAGCGGCGCGCGGGACCGCGCAAGGAAGCGGCGCGCGCGGGACCGCGCAAGGAAGCGGCGCGCGGGACCGCGCAAGGAAGCGGCGCGCGCGGGGACCGCGCAAGGAAGCGGCGCGCGGGACCGCGCAAGGAAGCGGCGCGCGGTACGGCGCAAGGTAGCGGCGCGCGGGGGACCGGGCAAGGAAGCGGCGCGCGCGGACCGCGCAAGGAAGCGGCGCGCGGGACCGCGCAAGGATGCGGCGCGCGCGGGACCTGGCAAGGATGCGGCGCGCGCGGGACCGGGCAAGGAAGCGGCGCGCGGGGACCGCGCAAGGAAGCGGCGCGCGCGGGACCGCGCAAGGAAGCGGCGCGCGGGACCGCGCAAGGAAGCGGCGCGCGCGGGACCGCGCAAGGAAGCGGCGCGCGGGACCGCGCAAGGAAGCGGCGCGCGCGGGACCGCGCAAGGAAGCGGCGCGCGGGACCGCGCAAGGAAGCGGCGCGCGGGACCGCGCAAGGAAGCGGCGCGCGCGGGACCGCGCAAGGAAGCGGCGCGCGGGACCGCGGAAGGATACGGCGCACGCGGGACCGGGCAAGGAAGCGGCGCACGGGACCGCGCAAGGAAGCGGCGCGCGCGGGACCGCGCAAGGAAGCGGCGCGCGGGACCGCGCTAGGAAGCGGCGCGCGGGGGACCGAGCAAGGAAGCGGCGCGCGGGACCGCGCAAGGAAGCGGCGCGCGCGGGACCGCGCAAGGAAGCGGCGGGCGGGACCGCGGAATGATGCGGCGCGCGCCGGACCGGGCAAGGAAGCGGCGCGCGGGACCGCGCAAGGAAGCGGCGCGCGGGACCGCGCAAGGAAGCGGCGCGCGCGGGACCGCGCAAGGAAGCGGCGCGCGGGACCGCGCAAGGATGCGGCGCGCGCGGGACCGGGCAAGGAAGCGGCGCGCGGGACCGCGCAAGGAAGCGGCGCGCGCGGGACCGCGCAAGGAAGCGGCGCGCGGGACCGCGCAAGGAAGCGGCGCGCGCGGGACCGCGCAAGGAAGCGGCGCGCGGGACCGCGCAAGGAAGCGGCGCGCGCGGGACCGCGCAAGGAAGCGGCGCGCGGGACCGCGCAAGGAAGCGGCGCGCGGGACCGCGCAAGGAAGCGGCGCGCGCGGGACCGCGCAAGGAAGCGGCGCGCGGGACCGCGGAAGGATGCGGCGCGCGCGGGACCGGGCAAGGAAGCGGCGCGCGGGACCGCGCAAGGAAGCGGCGCGCGCGGGACCGCGCAAGGAAGCGGCGCGCGGGACCGCGCTAGGAAGCGGCGCGCGGGGGACCGAGCAAGGAAGCGGCGCGCGGGACCGCGCAAGGAAGCGGCGCGCGCGGGACCGCGCAAGGAAGCGGCGCGCGGGACCGCGCAAGGAAGCGGCGCGCGGGACCGCGCAAGGAAGCGGCGCGCGGGACCGCGCAAGGAAGCGGCGCGCGCGGGACCGCGCAAGGAAGCGGCGCGCGCGGGACCGGGCAAGGAAGCGGCGTGCGGGACCGCGCAAGGAAGCGGCGCGCGCGGGAGCGCGCAAGGAAGCGGCGCGCGGGACCGCGCAAGGAAGCGGCGCGCGCGGGACCGGGCAAGGAAGCGGCGCGCGGGACCGCGCAAGGAAGCGGCGCGCGCGGGACAGCGCAAGGAAGCGGCGCGCGGGACCGCGCAAGGAAGCGGCGCGCGGGGGACCGCGCAAGGAAGCGGCGCGCGGGGGACCGCGCAAGGAAGCGGCGCGCGGGACCGCGCAAGGAAGCATCGCGCGCGGGAGCGCGCAAGGAAGCGGCGCGCGGGACCGCGCAAGGAAGCGGCGCGCGCGGGACCGCGCAAGGAAGCGGCGCGCGGGACCGCGCAAGGAAGCGGCGCGCGGGACCGCGCAAGGAAGCGGCGCGCGGGACCGTGCAAGGAAGCGGCGTGCGGGACCGCGCAAGGATGCGGCGCGCGCGGGACCGGGCAAGGAAGCGGCGTGCGGGACCGCGCAAGGAAGCAGCGCGCGCGGGACCGCGCAAGGAAGCGGCGTGCGGGACCGCGCAAGGAAGCGGCGTGCGGGACCGCGCAAGGAAGCGGCGTGCGGGACCGCGCAAGTAATCGGCGCGCGCGGGACCGTGCAAGGAAGCGGCGTGCGGGACCGCGCAAGGAAGCGGCACGCGCGGGAGTGTGCAAGGAGAAGGCACCCGCTGGAGCGTGCCAGGAAGAGGCGCGTGCCAGGAAGAGGCGCGTGCGGGAGCGCGCGAGGAAGGGGCGCACTTGGGAGCGCGCCAGGAAGGGGCGCGTGCAAGGAAGCGGCGCGCGCGGGACCGCGCATGGAAGCGGCGCGCGCGGGACCGCGCATGGAAGCAGCGCGCGCAAGGAAGCGGCGCGCGCGGGACCGCGCAAGGAAGCGGCGCGCGCGGGACCGCGCAAGGAAGCGGCGCGCGCAAGGAAGCGGCGCGCGCAAGGGAGCGGCGCGCGAGGGACCGCGCAAGGAAGCGACGCGCGCGGAACCACGCAAGAAAGAGGCGCGCGCGGGAGCGCCCAAGGAAGAGGCCCGCGTGGGAGTGCGCAAGGAAGAGGCGTGCTTGAGAGCGCGATGGAGCGCGCAAGAAAGAGGCGCGTGGGAGGGCTCAATGAAGAGGCGCGCTTGGGAGCGCGATTGTAACACCTCCCCTACAATGACTATATAATATGGGTCTGGCCGGGACCCCACAACATATAACCACCACAGTTTCAGTATTAATAGATGATATAACTACCCAAACTCAAAACTCAGATAACACAGCGGAAACAAAACTAAGAAACACAGAGATTGTCCACAACTACATAAGAGTAAAACAGGCCTTAAGGTCTTACAAAACCAGTGTCCAAGTTATCAAACATTCAACACAAAAAATGTAATCCCAATAAGCTACCTCGGCATGCAAGCCGGAAATAACAAAAGACAAGTACAGAAAGGCAGGAAAGCTAAGTAAACACTTCATGAAGCTTTAGACCTTTTTGACCAGCGAGCTAGGTTCAGCCTGCGATCCTTGGCCTGCATCATAATCACAAAGAGCGTTAAACGAGGGTCAGCTATGGCTGACCACAAACGGCGTAACAACACCCCTCCTCCTGGTCGTCCTAGCGGACCCCGGGGAACTACATCACCCCTGCAAGTCAGCACTTCGTATGCACATGTATATAAGGAAAAGCAACATAAACAACAGACATGAGTGTCACAACCATCATCCACGTTTCTATGTTGAGCAAGTAATAAAAGGGGCCTACAAATGCAATATGAATGCAACCCGGGTTTCACCCAAGGCACCCTAAAGCGTATGAATCTAACACATCATCATACATCAACAACACAACCACGGGGTACTCGACATTTCCCCCAAAGGGCATCGTAGCCCAAGGCCAAGAACTCACGTCGTGACCCACCGCGCCTGGCCCACCATGCCATCGGGCTTGTCAGACAGCTCACATGTTCTTGCCGCCAACATTGCGTACAACACAACCACGGGGTACTCGACACTTCCCCCAAAGGGCATCGTAGCCCAAGGCCAAGAGCTCACGTTGTGACCCACCGCGCCTGGCCCACCATGCCATCGGGCTTGTCTGACAGCTCACTTGCTCTTGCCGCCAACACCGAAGGGACTTGTCTTGCCGGGACACTCTCCACACATGAATTCTGGCATTCACGGGATAGCCAGCCGACCACAAAGACCAAATCACACATTCGCACATCACTAGGCATCACACGCCTCACAACCCGCACATTATTTCCCCGCCCGGAAACCAACATTCGTTAACATACGAAACTACAAGGGCATCACGACGACGAGTTCGCCGTATTCAGATTTCTAGCAAACCCACTAAAATGCGCATCAATCAACATCACCGAATCGGACCAACGGTCGCGAATCCAGCTTCAACCACAATGCCTAATCCACTAACGGAGCGGATTTCTAGTGCAAATCATGTCGGGGACGGACTCAATCAACCAGATGGTTCCCCTTGAACCAAGGCGACCCGGATCCTTCTCACTCGACGGATCCGGTGCCAAAATGCAGAAAATTAAGAGGAAAAAGTGATGTCATGCACGCATCCTAAAGACCGGGAGGAGAAATGTCGTTACCTTTTGAGATTTCCTCCTAGCCATGGGAAACTTGCACAAGAATGGAGGAGAAGAAGCGCCTCGACGTCCCCTACGCGCTGCTGGTCTCGGATCGGCGAACGGAGCTCCGAAGCTCCAACAATGGCGGGAACTAGCTCTTTTCCTCCTCCAAACCCCTCCTCTCTCTCAAGTCCTCAAAACCCAAAAATGAAAAGGAATGATGAATGGAAACCTTCTCAGCCCTACTTAGGGTTCTCCCACAAACCCCTCACAGCCGTCCAATCAAGATCTAAACCAAACGGATGCCCAGATTTAGCTATTTACGAATCTGGTTCCGTCATCTACCGCGCGGCGGTAGCGCTAACGCGTCGCGCTAGCTTCGCAAACAATACTTGTCGTCTCAGCAGTTCCCAACGAAGAAGACCTAACGCCAGCGGTAGGGCTATCGCCCCGCGCTAGCGGCAGATCTCGTTTTTCACTTTCTAGCCACCTTCTACCGCGCCACGCTAGCACTACCGCACCGCGCTAGCACTACCGCACCGCGCTAGCACTACCACACCGCGCTAGTGCCTTAACGAAAGCGCGCCCCATCGACGTCTCGCATTTTACTACCGCCGGCGGTAGTACCTACCGCCCGGCGTTAACTCGCAGAACAGCAAAAACTGGGGTGTTACAGCGATGGTGCGCACGAGAAAGAGGCGCGCGCGGGAGGGCTCAAGGAAGAGGCGCCCGCGGGAGCGCGCAAGGAAGAGGCGCGCGCGGGAGCGTGCAAGGAAGAGGCGCGCGCGGCAGCGCGCAAGGAAGAGGAATGGTGGAGAGAGAAAATTTGGGGAGGAGGAGAGAGAAAATCCATAAGGGAGTTTTCCGAGCGAGCCCCAAATGAAAATGAAGGGGAATGAGGGTCTATTTATACATTCCAAGAGGGGCAACTGATGGCGCAAATCTCACACACCGCTATAGGCGGTAGCTCGACTGCGGCACGAAACGGCAGTGTACCGATCGTTCAAGTAATATAAAACGAGGAGTAATCCCCGAGTATCGAATCTCTCAAGGAACACAGTAAGGTGGAGTTTATTATCGAGGAAAGACTTGAGATTGAAGTCCTGCGAAAGGCGGAATGCGAATGAAAGGGCTTTGGGGGTTTGTGAATACTTAAAATAAATATTACCACTACTCCTATGCAATGCCGCTATGCAAAGCTTCGCTTGGCGGGATGGAGACTAGGCAGGCCTTGAGCGCGCTGCGTCGAAAGGGCGGCTGGACGAGTAGGCAAACGGATCGAACTATGCAGGCCTTGAGCGCGCTGCTTCGTTAGGCGGGATGGAATACGGGCCGCGATGCCACGCTTCGGTAGGCGGATGGGCGAGTGGGCTAGCGGAATGAGGGTCGCAAGCACCTCTTCGATAAGCACGCCACTAGCAATTGCTAGTGCGGCACCGGACACGGTGGTGGGATGGAAAATGGAATGGAGCGCACCTCAATGACACAAATGAACAAAATAATTTCATAAACATGAAATAAGCAACATTAGGCATGATTCATAGTGTTCATCATCAAGATAAAGAGAATACATCACACATAACCACAAAAATAGAGGAAAAAGGCAAGAGATACGACCGAATCTGGAGTCTCGTAGTAGATTTACGGTAGGAAGCACCGGGTTGTCAATCCGCGTCCTAGCTCGGTCCCAACTGCGTCCGGGGTAGAAGAGGGCTGTCACACCTCCCAATGGACCCGTCTTCTCCAGCGATTTACAATCCGGCCACGTCTATTGCGGAGAACCTCTTCCTTAGCGGTCAAAGTGAGTGTAGGAACCCTTCCTTTAAGCCTTTGGATGATGGAGGAGGCCTAGGGGGTGAAAATCCCTTGAAAACGGCGAAAACGGCGGACTGAACGGAGCAGAGTTGCGTTCTCCCGACCTAATTCGCGAACAGGTCAATAAATAGGCGCTGGATTAAACACTGCGCACGATCATTGGCGCACGACCAGTGGTCGTGCGCACTGGAATCCTGCGATCGTGCGCACTGCCTGGACAGAACCTGCACGGGATGAAATCATAAAATAAAATGTTCGCACGACCAGTGGCGCACGACCGGTGGTCGTGCGCACTGGAGTTGATGGTCGTGCGCACTACAGCAAAAAGAACTCAGAAATTTAATGGTCAATGCGCACGAGCAGTGGCGCACGACCGATGGTCGTGCGCACTGGAGTCGATGGTCGTGCGCACTACACCAGACAGAACTCGTGAAAAAGGGTTAAGTGCGCACGATTAGTGGCGCACGACCGGTGGTCGTGCGCACTAGAACAAGTGATCGTGCGCAGTGTTCCTGTGCAGAATTGCACCGGAAACACTTGCACGCCTCCTATTCCAGCACAAACACAGATCTAGCCACCAAAAGTGGCACTTAACAACATATGAGTACTATGAAAGGAAATAAACACGAAAACACACCAAAGTGGGCCAAAATGTGCACCTAGCATGGGTTATCAATTATAAACTATAATAAGGCTAAAGTGCGTGATATTGACTAAATAATGGCCCGGATGAGTCCATGAAGGTGTATATAATCAGGACTCATCACACCCCCAGACTTAACTGTTTGCGCGTCCCGAGCAAACGAATCCGGCGGAAGTTGAAAAAGATAATTAAAATAGCGAATTACGCAGGGGAGTACAGTGCGAAGTAACATATGCATGCGAGTAGGAATTCTAGTAGAAGAAGATTCTAGCTATGCTAACTAATTTACGTAAGTACTAAAGCGTAATCAAAGATTTAATTGTACTCAGTGGGTGAATTATGAAGAATTTGACGATCATGCCCGGTATGAAAGTGACGAGACGCTGAGGCGGGTGCTGCAAAAGATCGGGACTGAGGGATAACTCCGCTGAAATCCATCAACGTCGTGAACCATACGCTTGCCCGGTCACACTCTCTCCACGGCGCTAGCAAACTCGCAAATCAAATCAGTAGGACTTATAGGATTAAAACGGGGCTTAGGTTACGGAATGATATGCAAAGATAAACATGACGGCTACGCAACCCAAATGAGCCAACGGCACACTGCACCTTACAAAACCAAACAACTATGCTCGTGTGACACACCCCCAGACTTATCATGAAAACCAGGTGTGCACACAGCCTACTTTACAAATACCAACAGATTTTTCTCTTTAGCTTGGGAGGATTATTTTCAGGATACTCTTTTTTTTTTTTTCTTTTATATATTTTTCTTCTTTCAAGCAACCTCCAGTTGGTTCAAAATCAGCGGATAGACAATATTTTCTCTTCAAAACACAATGATACCACACACCACACAAGTTGGAAATTATGAGCACAGTTAAAACATTTTTTTTGGTTGCGGGCGTAGGAAAGGCTTCAGGCTTTGGTGGATGAGGAGGAGCTGAACATAAAAATGGTAGGCACAAATTTGGCTTGCAAAGGTGAATGAAAGGGGCATGGAATAACAAAGCTCAAACTAGCCAAATGGTGGCCTACATCATGCTTGACTCAACAAGTAGCTCTCACCCATGCTTCAAGAGTCGCTTGGGGCAAGTTCTTAGCCCACGAGAAAGATAAACCTTCCTCCCGACTCGAGCAACACACGTTTAGCGACCGCACACACACAACACCGGGTTATCATCAATTTCATTCGAATTCACCACTTGAGTACATTAAATCTAAATTTACGCAGAGATACTACACATAAATTAAATGCATAAAGAAAATCTAATTCTACTCAGGTCCTACTATAGCATGCGAAGCGACTAGAACACTACATGAGTCGACACCGCGCTCCAAATAATAATTCCTGTGTTAATAGCCTATTTCACATTCCAACCAAACTAGCTTAAACGGAACAACACAAAAGAAAGCACGCACTCAAGTGGGTGAAGTGGTGTGTGAAGATGAACGAAACTAAATAACTGAAATTAAAATACTTCTAGTATGCAAATGAGATGAGCATGTGCAGTGGGTGACAAAGAAACGGCTCTCCCCCAGACTTAATCAAAACCATACAACATAATGATATGACAGTGAAAATCAAAATTGAAAGCTAGGGAAGAAGTTACCCAATGCTCAGCACGTGAGCATACCAGAAGAATGGCGTTTAAAATCAAGACAATCCGCAGCATCCACCATCTCAAGGAACCAAGGCCACCTGGAAATTAGATACTAGAACAACAAAAATAGTAAAAACTGGATTAAAACAAGTGAGAGCACAACAAATCAAGAAATCTGGGTTATCACCCATGGGGTAAACCTATTCCTGCAATTAATATTGACCACTAGCACACAAAATAAGGGAACAGAAAAAGCTGAATAAATAAAACTATGCCCAGAGGAGCATTCCATAAACAAAGTGTTATTATTACAAACATAACAAGAGCAAGAGTTCAAATGTCTTGACAAAAGACCTAAAAAAAAGAAAAAACAACAAGGGAAAAACAGACAACATAGCCAAGAATAGCTCGCATGCGGGGGAAAAGATCACTCGTCGTCGCTATCGCTGTCAATAACCACAACAGGCGGCGACCGGCGGGAAGATGAAGCGGCACGACCCGGAGGTGGAGTAATATTTAGTCCGCCCCGCAGCGCTTGCTGATAAACGAAGTCCGTGAGCCAGTACTGGTTTGCCTCCAGATCGGAGAGGCGTCGATCAAAACTGGGCACTTCCGGTGCTCTTGAAGAACTGCCTTCCTCCTTGGCTCTCCGCCCATGCTGAGATGAATGACTCCGCGGCTGCGGAAGAACTACCTCTCGGTGAGTATTCGGCGGCTCAGCCGGCTCTCCCTGCTCCTCGTCACCCTGCCTCTCCCTAGGCGTATCTCCAGGCATCACAACCACAAAACGTTTGCTATTCTTCTTCCCCACGACCCGCAACAAGTGGAAACTCACCATGGTGGCCCGCGTGATAGAGGAGGGTGCAGTCACCTGCACCATCGGAGGCAGATGACTCCAAACCCCCAAGCTTTTGGCAATGCGGGTGATGTAGTAAGCACCGCCAATGGCACCAGTGAGACCGTAGGTGGCCTCGTGGTGGAAGAAGAAGGCCAACATGTAGCCGAGATGCAAAGGTTGCCGAAATTCCATACTATAGAGGGCGATAAGATCTTGCCACCCCACTACATTCTGACTAAGCGCACGGGCAACAAGAGAATGGCTGAGGACGTGCTGCAGGTAACGGAGAGCAGGTGCGACGATCCATGTGGATTTGCTTTTTCTGGCCACATATTCCTCATCACGACCCGTGAGGGCACACCACGCGGCACGCGGAGTAACCCCATCAGGGAAGGAGACGTCCAAGTCCAGAAACGGGATCGTCGCGGCTTCGGCTTCGGTGTAGAATCCAGCGCACACCGCCAACTCGGATAAAGAGAGAGTGAAAACCTTGCCCAAAATCCGAAAAGAACACTTTCCCGGACGTTGACCGGAGGGCAAAACTTCCCACTCAAATGTAGAAAGAAATTCCAAGGTGAGCTCCCGGTAGCCGAGATCATCGCACCCGAGCACCCCACTCCAATGATCGAAAGAATAACGTTGGAGGACGGCCGCCCTCAACTCCCCATTGTCGCCGATAGAGTTCAATTCGTTCCAATCCACTAGACGTTGCGATAGGAACGGCTTCTCCTTGAGAGAATTGAATCGCCTTGTGTGCGAATCTTTGGAAAAGGTAGCCATCCTAGCAAGGATCTGAGCGGGAGAGGCGGAAGTGCGGCCGGAGCGTTGATAGACATTTTGGCGATCCCTAGAGCTCATGGCGGAAGGAGGGCAAGGGAGAGCAAAGAAAGGAAGAGGAAGGAAATGGACTCACCGGAAGGAAGGGAAGGAGGCGCACGATCAGCGGCGAAGGGGAAGAACGGCGCACGGGCGATCGCAAAGAAGAACCCTAGGTCGTGCGTGAAAGGCTCGGGCGGACGGGTTTTTAAAAAAAAATCTGGGCCGATCGCACGACCAGTGATCGTGCGCGATAAGTAGTGCGCACGACCAGTGATCGTGCGCAATAGGAATTTTTTCAGCGGCCAAAATTTTTAGTGAAAACGCCAATCACCATGCAGTTTACGCACAAACAAGAGTCAGCACACGCAGCGAGACATTCATAGCCTTAACAAAAACTCAACTAAATCAAACAAAATAAAGTTTCAGGAAAAATAAGGATAACTACTGGGGTTTATGTCATCCCAGCACGACTTATTCGAATATATAAAAGTTCTAGCTAATGGGTTTATGGAAAGAAAAGTGCACAGGTAACTGTTCTAATATGCGCATCGGTAGCGGGTACCGATACGGAGACAGAACAGTCACCCCTCTACCTAAATAATAATACCTGCTAAACACAAGTAGAGGGAAAAGAAAGTAAGAAGAGGAGGAGGCCTGGTCCTCACTCATCTCACCAAAACTATCCTTGCACAGCAAGGTATCGTCCACAGCAGGTCCGCAGGAGGAGAAGGCAATGAGTGAGGCTTCCTTTATGGAGGAAGGATCAACCTCCTCACATGAAAGGATACACTCATCATTGACTTGAGCACAAAGCTCCAAGTCCTCCTGGGGCACCTGTACGGACTCAACCTGCACCGGCTCGAATGAAGAAGGGGGATCAAGAACTAAAGAAGACGAAGGACATAAATAAACATCAATCGGGGGAGTGGTCCCGGTCTCACTCCCATCAGGTTGGGGAAGTAAAATAATGTTAGCATTGTCATCAATGCTACAAGAGTCGGCGGGATCAACGGTGGCCAGGCTTAGGATTTGGACTTCCTCCACCGGTGCTGAGGAAAACTCCTCTTCACCTAGAAGGTTGTCCTCCTCCATAGGAATAGGCACAACACTAAGATCAACCGCCTCCTCTCGTGACACCTCATCGACAATGTCGTCGGAGACGAGCGTAGTATGCACAACGGCGGGAAGAATCGGTTCCACAAGAAGTGGTGGATGCACTGGGAGAATAGATTCAGCAATGTCGGTGCCCAAATCAGCCACACATCTGATGACTGTGTCAACGCCATACCCTTCAAGATGTGAAGGAGGCAAAGACACAAAACCGGATGTTGAAGGTGTGCCGCAAGAGTTAGGAGTTGGGACGATCCGGATATCCGGCTCGTCATCCTCATCCAATTGGCGACGAAAAGCAGCACAATCCTTCAGGGCATGATCTGTGCTCCGACAAAACTGGCACTGCCTAGCGGGCTTCTTTGGCACAGCGGGGGCTGAAGCCGAAAAGAAGTACGACGGTAAAGGCTCAGCAGAGTAGCCATAAGACTTACGCGCACCATAAGAGGTACCAGACGAAGTCGGTGCTCCATATGCTGGGCGAGAAGAATTATGCCTACTATTCTCCGTAGGGCATTCATCACTAGAGTGGGAGGTAGCTCCGCACCAACGGCAACGGAAATTGAATTGTGCCCACATAATGTGAAGATAAAACGCTTCAAACAAAATGTGCAAAATACTTCTCCTAACAAAAATTACTAAAGCAACCTGATAAAATCAAGAAAAAGGAATAAAAAGACAGAAATAAAAATAAAAGATGCAATTTACAAATGAAAAGGGCTTCTCTCTCAGATTCTCCCTCTCCAGAAAACTCACACGACTGTGTTCCCCGACAACGGCGCCAAAAACTTGATGGCGCAAATCTCACACACCGCTATAGGCGGTAGCTCGACTGCGGCACGAAACGGCAGTGTACCGATCGTTCAAGTAATATAAAACGAGGAGTAATCCCCGAGTATCGAATCTCTCAAGGAACACAGTAAGGTGGAGTTTATTATCGAGGAAAGACTTGAGATTGAAGTCCTGCGAAAGGCGGAATGCGAATGAAAGGGCTTTGGGGGTTTGTGAATACTTAAAATAAATATTACCACTACTCCTATGCAATGCCGCTATGCAAAGCTTCGCTTGGCGGGATGGAGACTAGGCAGGCCTTGAGCGCGCTGCGTCGAAAGGGCGGCTGGACGAGTAGGCAAACGGATCGAACTATGCAGGCCTTGAGCGCGCTGCTTCGTTAGGCGGGATGGAATACGGGCCGCGATGCCACGCTTCGGTAGGCGGATGGGCGAGTGGGCTAGCGGAATGAGGGTCGCAAGCACCTCTTCGATAAGCACGCCACTAGCAATTGCTAGTGCGGCACCGGACACGGTGGTGGGATGGAAAATGGAATGGAGCGCACCTCAATGACACAAATGAACAAAATAATTTCATAAACATGAAATAAGCAACATTAGGCATGATTCATAGTGTTCATCATCAAGATAAAGAGAATACATCACACATAACCACAAAAATAGAGGAAAAAGGCAAGAGATACGACCGAATCTGGAGTCTCGTAGTAGATTTACGGTAGGAAGCACCGGGTTGTCAATCCGCGTCCTAGCTCGGTCCCAACTGCGTCCGGGGTAGAAGAGGGCTGTCACACCTCCCAATGGACCCGTCTTCTCCAGCGATTTACAATCCGGCCACGTCTATTGCGGAGAACCTCTTCCTTAGCGGTCAAAGTGAGTGTAGGAACCCTTCCTTTAAGCCTTTGGATGATGGAGGAGGCCTAGGGGGTGAAAATCCCCTGAAAACGGCGAAAACGGCGGACTGAACGGAGCAGAGTTGCGTTCTCCCGACCTAATTCGCGAACAGGTCAATAAATAGGCGCTGGATTAAACACTGCGCACGATCATTGGCGCACGACCAGTGGTCGTGCGCACTGGAATCCTGCGATCGTGCGCACTGCGTGGACAGAACCTGCACGAGATGAAATCATAAAATAAAATGTTCGCACGACCAGTGGCGCACGACCGGTGGTCGTGCGCACTGGAGTTGATGGTCGTGCGCACTACAGCAAACAGAACTCAGAAATTTAATGGTCAATGCGCACGAGCAGTGGCGCACGACCGATGGTCGTGCGCACTGGAGTCGATGGTCGTGCGCACTACACCAGACAGAACTCGTGAAAAAGGGTTAAGTGCGCACGATTAGTGGCGCACGACCGGTGGTCGTGCGCACTAGAACAAGTGATCGTGCGCAGTGTTCCTGTGCAGAATTGCACCGGAAACACTTGCACGCCTCCTATTCCAGCACAAACACAGATCTAGCCACCAAAAGTGGCACTTAACAACATATGAGTACTATGAAAGGAAATAAACACGAAAACACACCAAAGTGGGCCAAAATGTGCACCTAGCATGGGTTATCAATTATAAACTATAATAAGGCTAAAGTGCGTGATATTGACTAAATAATGGCCCGGATGAGTCCATGAAGGTGTATATAATCAGGACTCATCAGCAACCCGGTAATTTCCCATGATAACTACCGAACGGACGAATAGGAACGTTCCGTTTAGAGCACGCGGATCACCGATTTTACGCAAATGACGAGACCGCCCCGGGCGATTACGGGTTCAACGGAAGAGCAACCCTCCTCCCGCAAGGGGAGGTGCGGCTGGCGAGGCCGGTGGCCGGGGGCGGTGGCCGCCCAACTTGGTCAACGGGGAGGCCACCCCTGCCGGGGGCGGTGGCCGAGATCGGGCGGCCAAATGGCCGCCCGATCTGAGCGAATGAGAGGCCGCCACCGCTGGGGGCAGATCTTGGCGTACTGGAGGCCGCCCCCGTTGGGGGCGGCGGCTGCCCGTCTCCAGGGCGGCGGGGGAAGCCGCGCGGTGGCTTTGGGCACGCCGGTCGACGAGGGGCCGACCGGGCTAAACGGCGGAGAAGAAGGCGGCAATGGTGGCGATGGCGGCGACGATTATACCTCGGGTAGTAACGTCATTAGTGGAAGCTCTCTGGATAACCTCACCACATTGATGGGGTGCGGTTAGCGACTCTAAGGGGTACTCATCAATTACCAATTTTGTCAAATTGATATTTTATAGCCCATTGTCAGAAATCCGTTCATTAGATCAAATAATCATCATCATTCACCATCAAACTCATAGAAATTAGTCGTATCTTTTTTTAGAAATTTTGTCCCGACCAACAATAATTTTATTTGACATTTTTAAAAATCTTGACTAATTTTATAATGAGTTTATCACATTGTCATCTAAACTAGCTTAGAGAGGAAAATGTAATTAAACACAAGTCGATCATAACTAATAAGAAAACAAATCTAGATGCACGAAAAATTTGATTATACAAGGATATTCAACTAGTGAAAGCTGAGACATTTACATATACATACATACATTTATATGCATAACACTATATTTTTCAGCGTTGCGTCGGATTGTTTGCATATTTTT
Source organism: Dactylorhiza incarnata (assembly GCA_033032865.1). Classification (NCBI taxonomy): domain Eukaryota; kingdom Viridiplantae; phylum Streptophyta; class Magnoliopsida; order Asparagales; family Orchidaceae; genus Dactylorhiza; species Dactylorhiza incarnata. The sequence goes on along the minus strand of JAWHQI010000983.1, from coordinate 122,624 downwards.
ATTTTTCAAAATTTTCACGTTAAAAATATCATTGTTATTTTCTTTTTAATTATGTGTGAATATGATTCTCTTAAATAGATGACTCACTTTATTAGCTTGCGAGAATATTATAATTAAATCAAGAAATTTTAATTTTAACTTGGTGCCCGAGTAGAAACAAAATTCTAGTTCTACCGCTGATTCTAGATGCATATAAATACAATAATTTTAATTGATCATTCCAAAAGAAGAAGAAGTAAACATGCAAGCATGTTTTTGAGCTAAATTAAATGCAATTTAAAAGCATTGATACACTTGCTTTATAATACTCTCCCAGGATATAGCTGCAGTGTGTGAATTCAATCTTATTCTTGGTGTGATAAAATCAAGCCAGAGGAAGAGGTTTTGCAATGATATTAACTAGTTGAACGAGAAAGAGAGAAACACGAGTAAGCCGAAGGTCTTCGATGTGAATGCGCTCACGAATGAAGCGATGGTTAGCACCAATATGCATAACCAAAATTGTTTTTGAATTGTTTTTTGTTTGTGAGTGAAAGAGAGGGGATAGGAATGGGAGACCAAATTTAGTAAGCTAACATACAATAGGGCTAGTGGATCTTACAAGAATTTGTTATTACATATATAGGAAAAAAACTCATTTTAGAAAAATTGAATGTCCAATGTACAATCTGTATTCGGCGAGGGGCTCATTCCTAATTCCTAATTGTAAGCCCCTAGACCTCAGAAGGTTGATCATTGACCAGAAGAAAGAAGACACTGAGGACGCACGTGGAGCTCATCTGTTTTGCTCATCAGCCCGCCGACGAGCTCCTACAGAGCCATGATTTATATGCATACAAGCAGTATAGTATCATAAAAACCCTATATGCATGATTTCATAGTCACTTGGGCACGGTTTGAGATATGGCGGTAGTAAAAAAATTATTCTCACTGCCATTGATTTTTTAGAGACATTTGGTTTATTGATTGTTGCGGATCTATCAACGCTAATTAGGTTTGATAGATTAGATTTCTCCTTGATCGAGAATTAGCCGAATGCGCACACAGTTAAATTAGAGTTGACAACAAAGTTTGTACATGAAAAATTTGAAAAAAAAAACTATGTTATCTGGCCTAATTCAGACAAATCAACTAGCAATACTATCAGAGCACAACTGATTTAGTGAAGGTCACATGTCACCTCTCATTCTACAATGCAAAAAGAGTATTCTGATAATTGTTTGTGTTATGGACACCCTTTACCGAGCTGTGTGCGGGGCACGTCCCGATGGTCGGGCCGATGTGTTTTCGAGAGTGGCACGAGGTACATCCTGGAAAGTGGAGTGCATGAGAGCACACTAAAGAGTGGAGCGGCCCTTGGAGAGTTGAGCACCTTCTAGAGAGCGGAGCACCTTCTGGTGAGCAGAGGGCCTTTGGGTGAGTGGGGCGCGGTAGTGTGCACTAAAGAGTGAAGTGCTTTTTGGAGAGCGGAGTGCATGCCTTCTGGAGAGCGCAATGCCTTCTGGAGAGCGCAGTGCTTTCTGGAGAGCAAAGCACCATCTGAAGAGAGGAGCGCGGGGGCGCACGCGCCGGAGAGCGGAGCCCGGGCGCGTGTAACACTCTACCTGTCACAAGCTAAATATTATAAAGAGGTAGTAGGAATTAAAAGAATATATGAATTATTTACCACTAAGAATGACCACCACTAAAACAAAACAGAACGCAACATTCGGTCTTATGGTCGTTACAAGTTTTCATACAAGCAGGTCAAATAAGAATACATCACATAAATTTGGGGCACGGAGGCGGTCCAACACATGAAAAAAAAAACAGTAAACTAAGTTTTGCGACATTTTTTTTAGCTCGGCTTTGGGCGTGTCCCGCAATGCACTGTTGCGTCTGGTGCTATGCTACCTAGAACCAACTATGGATCTGCGACCTCTCCCCGGGCCATCCTAGCAGACTCCCGAGTGAGTCATCGCACACGTACAAATACGTTTCACGTATAAACATGAAGGATGTATCAAAGACAAAAAAAAAAGCTACATATGCATATGCTCGAAATCAAACCATCTTTTATGTTGAGCAATAAATAAATAGGATGCCCAATATATTATGCCATAGAAATTTTCGACTTTCATGATCCAATTTCTGCCTTCATCCCCAAATTCTGAATGATTCTTGCCGAAATTAAACTTTTATATGAGTGCCTTTTTTCGCAAATAATATATCAATGTTAGGTATTTTGACGCTCTGAGTCTAACAATGAACTTTGTTTCTCAAAATGCGCACAAATTTATTCGAAATTGCATTTTTTTTTCTTACGAGCTCAATTTGCAATAAATGATATGTCGATTCTCTGGTAATTCGACCTTCTGAGTCTAAAAACGGACTCTGCTTTATGAAATTTGATTTCCTTGAGTAATTTCATGCTTAAACGAAGATTTAGGCATGTTTGAAGCGTTTTTGACGTTGTGATCGCATGTATGAGCATTGCATAATATTCAGGATATTACATTGGTTCCTCAAATATAGCGCTAGATCTTCTCTAATGGTGAGATCTTCCGATCCATAGGCCTCTTCCTTCCTCTTCCCCCTCTCATTCTCTCACAGTTACAGCCGTAATTATGTAAATTATGGTTGTAACCTGAAATTATGGCTGTAATTACGGCTGTAACTGTTAAGTAGCGTGCACAGCTCTGTGCACGTACTTGCACCTAAAAATTACTCAAAATCTCAACCAAGGAGTGAAATTAACTCCTTTCCAGCCTAAATCGGGCTAAGAGAGATTAAGAATTAATTTAAGTCGTTAAATATTAAACTCCCACCATCCAATGGCTCAAAACGAGCCATTAAAAGAGTTTTCATGTCGGGCGCATGGGCGTGTGCCAAAATATATGGGGGTGCGTTCACCAGATTGCGCCATATTCATAGGGCGTATGCCTGCCGCACGGGGAGTGCGCCCGACACATGAGGAGGGTGACAGATGTTAGAAATTTTAATATAAAACATTATACTTTAAATGTTTTGATTGGAGCTAAATGGTGTTTGGTGTTTGAGCTCCTCATTATGATGGAAAAGCTCAAAACCAAACTTGGAGGGAATCCAAATATTTGGAGGGAAGCCTTTCATGATGAAATGGTGTTCTTTAGTCCCACCTTGCCATTCTACTTCTTCCCTTAAGTGTATATAAAGAAATTCACACCTTATTTGTTCAAAAGAACATATAGAGAAACTATGAACCACACACGCGCGCGCGCGCACCGCACCGGACCGGACCCGGAGTGGGATTTGGATTTGGATTTGGGGAATAATTGAATTGTATTTTTTGTACAAAATAGTTTCAGAGCTTTTACTTGGAGTTGCGTCGAATAGAAATCGGAGCTGCGTCGAATAGATTTCGACGCAACGTCGACAAGCCCGCTGAAGTTGGAGGCGTCGAATGGAATTCGACGCACCCGACTTGCGTCGATATGTTTTCAACGCTTGCGTCGATAAGACTTGCGTCGATATGATATCGACGCAACGTTGAATTGGATTCAACGCTTCTGTCGTTTTACGCTCTCTCTCTTCGCAATTTTACGCGTTTTCTTAACCGCTCCTTTACGCGTGTTTTACGTCATTATTTACGTTTGAAATATTCAACGTTTCTCTTTCCGATTATCAGCCTTCCAATTATAACCGTTCGTATTCATTGTGCCTTTTATTTTATTACCGTTTTTACGAGATCTTATTATACAGGAGATCTTGCAGTCCGAGTTCTATATATACTCGTTCTTTCTGCAGTTCTCAGTGTGATATACGCTCTTCTGCTCTCATATGCGCTGCTGCTCTCTCCGTTTTTGACGATCTTCTACGTGATTCCTTTTCTTCACATTTGCTACATCAAGTGGTTGTTCGGGTGCTCTGTGCTTCTTCGGTGTCCGCGCACATCGGAGTTTCGGGATCTAGCCGGGTGTTGTACCTTGGAGGAGTGAGCATCGGTTGAAAGCCCTGCCGGAGGGTGGTGCAACTTCTTTAGGGCAGTGATCACACGCCTTACCCAGGCTCAATTCTAAACTATAAATTTCTCTTATTTATTTCTCACCTACTTCATGCAATATTATTAATATTGTTGTTCATATAAATAGTTCTGCTGATTCTACAAAGTTTTTAAAACCGAAAATTATATTATTTTGTATATTAATATAGGAATATAGGAAAACTATTCCAACAACAGATTCACAAGCCTGCGTTCAGGCGTGCGCCTCAATTGGCACCCCAAACAACACCTAGAACCTATAGGATGGGCGTGTGTTCTCGCGCACTGGCGTGCGTTCTCGCACACCGGCCTGCACAGTCCTTACAACCAAAAATCATCGCTTCACTCTATTTCCTGCGCATAGAAACCCTTGCTCGCTAGAGAGGCGTGTTCACGGGAGCGCACACCAGAGAAGCGGGTTCATGGTAGTGTGCACCAGAGCAACGTAGTCACGGTCGCGCGCACCGGAGCGGCGAGTGGTCACTGGATCGATGTGTCTCTCCCGAGCGACGTGTTCAAGGGAGCGCGCACCGGAGTGGTGTACTTTTTAGCACGCTCGGGAGAGCGACGCACAAGATGTTAGTGTTCTTTTGTCGGAGGTTTTTCAGTATCGTAGCGCAAGAACTCATTACGTGCCTCTTTAAATGAAAAAATATTACTCCTTTAATAAGTTACAAGATGGACACACGAAGAGTACTTTTATTAATATTATTTGACGAACGTGTGGAAATGTCCGAATTATGTCACCCGAATGACAAATTTTGATGATTGGACAACTTTGCCCCACATGGAGGCCGGCGACGGCCGTTATCTTGCTGGAAAAATGAAAGTAAGCGGAATTTGATCAAAACTTCAGGAAAGTCTCGCCTAGTCGCCACGAATCCACCAATAGCGTCAGTTTCTCGATCGGAGGTCGGGAGCTCCGGTAATCTCCGACGAAAGAGACCGCCCGCCTAAACCCCACCAAAATTCTCTATTAACAGAAATCTTGTAGCATCTTCTTGTGGCTTGCAAAGTTTGGGACATTACTTCCCATTAATGACGGAGAATGGAAGGGAGAGGTCGTCATTGGCCACGGGGGAGGGCGACTTGAGCGTCTTTCTCGACGATCGCCGATTGGTTGCCGGAATGATGAGGGCGACGTTGAAGATGCAGTTGCAGGAGCTGCTTGAGCAGGGTTACGTGCGTCCGAGTTCCTCACCTTGGAGTGTGCCGGTCCTCTTTGTCAAAAAGAAGGACGGTAGCCTGCGGCTTTGCATCGACTATCGGGAGCTAAACAAGCTGACCGAGAAGAACAAGTATCCTCTTCCGAGGATAGACGACTTGTTCGACCAGCTCGTTGGTTCGACAGTATACTCGAAGCTGGACTTGAAGTCCGGCTATTATCAGGTGCGGATCAGGGAGTGCGACATCCCGAAGACTGCCTTCAGTACAAGGTACAGGCAGTATGAGTTCACCGTGATGCCGTTTGGGCTGTCTAATGCGCCTTCGGTGTTTATGGACTTGATGCATCGGACTTTCCGAGAGTACCTCGACCGGTTTGTGGTCGTCTTCCTTGACGACATACTGGTCTACTCTCAGTCCGAGGAGGAGCACGGTGAGCACCTGCGAGTAGTCTTAGAAGTTCTGAGGAGGAACCAGCTGTATGCCAAGTTCTCGAAGTGCGAGTTCTGGCTACCTTCCGTGGCGTTCTTAGGCCATGTGGTTAGTGGATCGGGTGTGGCGGTAGATCCGGTGAAGGTTGCGGTCATCAGGGAGTGGCCTGTTCTTTCTACTGTAGCGGAGGTCCGTAGCTTTCTCGGGCTGGCCGGCTATTACAGGCGCTTCGTGGAGAACTTCTCACGGATCGCGCTGCCTCTTACGACACTGACACGGAAGATGCAGGAGTTCATTTGGACGCCCGCGTGTGCGCAGGCTTTCGAGGAGTTGAAGCGGCGGCTTACGACGGCTCCGATCTTATGTTTGCCTTGCGGCACGGAGGGCTACGAGATCTACACCGACGCTTCTGGGAGCGGCCTTGGCTGCGTTCTGCAGCAGCATGGCAAGGTTATAGCGTATGGCTCTCGCCAGCTGAAGGTGCACGAGCGGAATTATCTGGTCCACGACTTGGAGTTGGCGGCCGTGATATTTGCCCTGAAGCTATGGCGGCATTATGTGTATGGCTTGAAGATCGACATCTTCACGGACCATAAAAGCCTTAAGTACTTGTTGAATCAGAAGGAGTTGAACATGCGACAAAGAAGGTGGATGGAATTCCTCGGGGATTACACCTTCGAGATACACTACACACCCGGGAAGGGGAACGTGGTCGCTGATGCTTTGAGTCGCAGAACTCCAGCTCGAGCAAACTGGTTGCGCATTCATGATGAACGTTTAGTCCTGGAGTTGGAAGCCTTGGGTATTACCTGTGTTGACAGGAGTGCTAGTGCAAATGCATGCCTGAACTGGACGGAGGTGCAGTGTGACCTCGCGGACAGAGTTCGGAGAGCGTTGGAACTTGATGAGAGCATGAAGCGCTATGCAGCGGAAGGGCCAAAGTTCTCGGTTGAAGACGGTCTTCTGCGGAAGGATGATCGTTTGTGCGTCCCAAAATCCGGTACTTTACGAGAGGAGTTGATGTATGAGGCTCACAATACCAAGTACTCAATCCACCCAGGGAGCACAAAGATGTACAAGGACATGAAGATACTGTTCTGGTGGCCAGGCATGAAGAAGGACATAGCCCTCTACGTGGCAAAATGTCAAACGTGCGCGCTAGTGAAGACCGAGTGCCAACGGCCAGGAGGTTTCTTGAAATCGTTGTCAATCCCGGAGTGGAAATTTGATGATATTTCCATGGATTTTGTGCACGGTTTGCCAAAGTCACTGCAGAAAAATGACTCTATCTGGGTTATTGTGGATCGGTTGACTAAAGTTGCACACTTTATCCCGAATCAGAAGAGCGATCCAGTGGAGAAGCTAGCAAAGATGTATGTAGAGAACATCGTTCGATTACACGGCGTCCCTCGCAGCATAGTTAGCGACCGTGATGGGCGGTTTACGTCCGGTGATTGGAGGCATGTCCATCGGTTATTGGGCACAAAGCTCAAGTTTAGCACAGCCTTCCATCCGCAAACGGATGGGCAGACCGAAAGGACAAATCGGACAATGGAGGATATGCTGCGAATGTGCGTTTTGGACTTCGGGCAGCGTTGGGAAGATCACCTTCATATGGTAGAGTTCGCCTACAACAACAGTTACCAGGCGAGTATCCAGATGGCCCCGTACGAGGCATTATACGGCAGGAAGTGTCGTACTCCGTTAGCGTGGGCGGAGACCGGTGATACCAAGCTGCTAAAGCGTAAAGAAGTGGTCGATGCGAATGAGTCGATACGGACCATTCGAGAGCGGTTGTTGACAGCCCAAGACCGACAGGCGAAGTATTACAACGCCAAACACCGGAACGTGGAGTTCGCGGTTGGTGATTGGGTGTATTTGAAGATAAAGCCTTTCAAAGGAGTGTCGAGGATCCGACGCTTGAAGAAGCTGAGTCCGAGGTATGTAGGGCCATTCGAGATCACCGAGCGCATCGGCCAAGCAGCTTACCGACTTGCCTTGTCGACGGAGCTGAGTGGGTTGCATGACGTCTTCCATATCTCTGTGTTGAGGAAGGCGGTGCGAGAGCCCGATGCTGTGTTGGAGGCCGTTAATGTGCCGGTGGAGAGTAGCCTAACTACCAAGGTGACTCCGGTTTGTATTATTGATGCTGATTTTCGGCAGTTGCGGAGAAAGACCATCAAGATGGTGAGAGTCCGTTGGGACAATTGTGGCCGCGAGGAGCTCTCTTGGGAGCCAGAAGAGATCATGCGCGAGGAGTACCCTGATCTGTTTACTCAGGTATGACGAATTTCATTTCGTTGTTTGTGCTTCAAATTTCGGGACGAAATTTCTTTAAGGGGGAGAGAATTGTAATGCCTCAATTTATATGAAATAGAAATTGGGGTGCGAATAGAAATTGGGGTGCGAATAGAAATTGGGGTGCGATTAGAAATGGGGGTGCGGATAGCCTTTTTAGTTTAGGGTTTTGTTAAAACCCGATCTCCCCCCCCCCCCCCCCCCCCCCCCCTCCCTCTTTCTCGTTCGCACAGGAGCAGCCGCAAGCCGCACCCGATCCCCCGTCGCCTCTCTCTCCCGTCGCCGAGCTCCCCTCCCCTCTCCTTCCTCTCTCCCGTCGCCGAGCTCCCCTCCCCTCTCCTTCCTCTCTCCCGTCGCCCCTCCTCCCCGTCGGCCTAGAGCAGGGCAAAGGCCCTCCCGAGCTCCCCCTCCTTCTCCCGTCGCCCCTTAGGGCAAGGAGAGCCCCGTCTCCCTCTTTCCCGTCAGCCTGGAGCAAGGAGCCGTTCGATCTCCTTCATCCTCGCACAACAGCCCCGGTTTCCCCTTTTCCTCCCTCGGATCCGGCCGCCGACGCAACCGTGAAGCCTTGGCCGACCGTACAACTTGGAGAAGCTTCCTCCCTAGGGTTCCTTCAAGGGGAAAATCACAACGTTGAAGTTGTGCGCCATTCGGAGAACGTGGAAGCTCCGGAGCAAGCTTGGACGCCATTTTCGTGCGCGGACAGCCGCTACGTTCGTTAGCCGTCAAATCCGGGCGCGTCTCCATGGTTCAGAAGCGACATCTAAGGGTAACGATTCTCTTTACTCTCATTTGGACACGTTCTAGTCCGTTCCTTGCATCGTTGAGGCCCCCTACCCAAAAGGGTGAGGTCGTGGCCTCCGACGGGTCGATTCGTGTTATCCCCGTCAAATCTTGCATACATGTAGAGTCCATACGTGAAATGGATGTAGGCGCGCTGTGTGAAGCCCATCCGAGACAGTTCGTCCGGATTGGTGATGCTTTTTGGTATTATGCGTGCCGGGGAAAACTCCGTGTAGATATACTGCTTCGTAGGACTAGAGGGTGCTACTGCATGCGCAGCAACGCCTGGGGGTGTGCCCCGGGAAGCACCCGAAGTTAGAAACAGAAATGGAGTTTCTGTTCACTACCGCCGGCGTTAGCGTTATCGCCGGGCGGTAGCTCCCAGACTTGGATCTGGTGAATTTTGGACGTTCTGAGGCAGTGGGAGTGCTACTGCATGTGCAGCAATGCCTGAGGGTGTGCCCCGGGAAGCACCCACAGCTAGAAGCCAAAATGGGGTTTTGTTCACTGTCGCTGGCGACAGCTCCCAGACTGAGTTCTGGTGATTTAGTTGTGCCCACCTGTTGAGAGGACCTGAGGCCTTTGTGCCCGACCCGTGAGGGTGTCCTGGTGGATGACTTAGCGGCCCGTAGGGCCGGCTAATTGAGAATACCTGGGCTGAGGGAACGCCATACCCGCTCTTCGTGTTGTACAACGAGAGCTGTGAACAACGAGCATTTGGCGAACCTGAAACCGCACCATTGCAGCACCTGATTAGTGAGTCTCGTACAGCATGTCGGGAGGCAATGGGAAAGAGTCTTCGGACTACGGTATGTTCACAATTAAAGCACGGGAGAGCCCCGGTATTCGGGCCACCGACTTTAGCCTCGAAGGGCAAAACCATCAAGAGTGGATGGTGGTGGAAGGCGGAGTACACCAAAGAGTGCCTGAGAGCACGAGACGTGGGGGTCATTCCCACGTTTGTGATTGTTGCATATGTATGAACTGTTGTGGGCTTTGCTAGTCGCACTCTTATATATATATATATGCTGCGGACACTGTTTTGCAGGGATGGTTAGAACTGCCACCCCCTCGAAGGGGTGGGGTCGGTACAATTTGGTCAGCTTTAGCTGACCGTTGCCCTGTTTTGCCACCGTTTTTGGTGGGCTTGTTGTACAGGTGCTGGACCGAGCGGGAACATAGCGGGCTCTTAGCGGGCTGAAGCCTTTGTGCTGCTGCGGCCCTTGAAGGCCTTTTGATGTTCTTTTACCTTTTCATGTATGGCCGGCCTGCGCGCCGATGTTGGTAAACTATAAGGCCGTCGTGCCTCTATTGTTGTGTAAACATATTTTATTCCTATTAGTAGAAGTGGACATACCCGGGTTCGGGTTTTGGTGATTTATATATTTTCTCTCTCTTTTTTGCTTCCGCATAGAATGCTCTGAGTTAGGTTCATTGTTTAGAGTCGTTCGATATTTCAATTAAGTGACGTTCCCGTTTGTTTGGTAGTATATGGCGTGGGGCCCCGGCCGGACCTTCTGTCATATGCTTCTTAACGGATGGGGGTGTTACACAAATGCCGATGTGCGCACTGGAGAGACGTTTGTTTTCCCGCCTTGCGGCGACGGCTGCTCCCGCACTATGCACATTTAGAAAATGAAAGGGCAATTTCTAAGCAAATTCAGATTTTTTTTATAAATCATGAGGATTTTTTTTTTGAAGCGTTTAAATGTTTTATTACTGTTATTCTGCCAGCAAAATCTGAAATAATATAATAACAAATGAGACGCCTACAGCTGTTATTGCCAGCGGTTTTAAGCCACATTAATGATTAATCATAAGTAATTATTTTCCCAAAATAATTGCGACGTGGGAGCCGACCCCGGACGGTGGCGGCATCGCCGGCCGCTCATTCCTCAGAGGCCACACCGCCGTGATTCCACGTCAACTCCCGCACGTGGCCCGCGCCGTAACGGCACCTTTTCATATGCCACGTGGTAGCTCACACCCCGTTGGATGCAGCTGTCTCCTGGCTCGATCGAGAATAGGTGATATACTTGGGGGGTAAATAAGGAAGAAGCGCCATTTAATGTGATCCGACTTCGGCCACCAAACATCCATCGGGCGGCTATAAAGTGTCGAGTAATGAGGGGATGTTCGTACGGAAAGCGCGAAAGCGATGGCACCCTCTCTAATCACCCTATTCTGAAACGTTCGGATTAATTTATTTATTTACATTAATAGCCTTCGCTTAGAAGGAAAATTAATGCTGCAAGTGAGACTACAGTTGTATAATTTTGGGTAGAAGGAGGGGTGGAAATGTAAGATTGAGATCGATATCAAGATCGGCCGTGCGGCGTAGACGGCAGCCTGCGGCGTAGACGGCAGCCTGCGGCGTAGGGGTTGACAAAACTTGACGCCGTTTGGCCCGTTCTCCTCCGATTTTCTTTTTTAGTTGTCCCTCTCTCACACGAACTCGCCCCGCCAATCTCGCACAATGATATACGCAGGTCTATTTTGGCCAAATTTAGTATATATAGAATGATAAGTTCCCTCTCCAATCTCGCACACGAACTCGCCCCGCCACCGCCATGCCTCTGACGCCTCCTTATCCGGCCTCATTCTCTAAGATTATCTCGTCAGAGTTTTCTGAAAACCACCGCAACTCCATTAGGACTCGCTGGAACAGCTCCAACTTCCTCCTACCCTGCAAAAGGATTCAAAGGGGCAACGAAGGCAAAAGTAGCGGCCGGAGTCTGAAACCGGAGTTGACTCGTTTTGAAAAATAAGAAAAAAGAGGGCGCGAGGGCGGCCTGCATTTATCTTGAGAAAAAAACATTTTAATTGATGTTTATGACATGCATAAAGCCCAAAACGATCTGCTATAACATCACTCTAATATATAGCCATTTATTTTATTTTATTTTTCTATTCTAACTTCTAAGCACATTTGGGGCAAAGTTTTTAGTGTGTGGCTGAGTTTAATGTCATATCATATTTTTTTTCTCATGCATATCGGTTTGTTATTTGCAGCCCCCCAAAAAAATCGATCTTTGGAACTAGGCTCTTTTCTTTCATTGGTTATTATGTCGTCCCAGATGAATGATGTTCACAATATCACGTGCTGTTGGTTGTACATGAAGGCCTAAGACCAAGGTATAGTATCCGCCTGGAATCTTAAAATTGGAAATTATCGCTCCACACCGTCTGGTCACAACTCACAACGTGTGATACCCATGTGATTGGCTACCCACGAACATTGATCGGGTCTATATTGATATAGTGTGTACTTGTGCGTGCGCACATTAAATGATGGAAATTTGGTTTTGACTGTGTTTTCAAGTTGGTTACATGTTGGAGCAGGACAACGCACGAGTTAAAAGAAAGATTACTTCTTTGCATGCACTACCTATACCATCATAGTCAATTTGAGTGTTTTAGGAATATTGGCGCAGCACGTCACAGACAAGAATTTTATAGTAGTAAGCCCCACGATTGATGGTCGGTATTGTCGTTGGCGCACATTGCGTACAAGCGGAGCCCGAGCATAACCACTCTATGATTAACAGAATGCCTAAATTTTTAATGCAACGTTCGAAAATAATAATAACCCGATCGCTCGATGGTTATGAACACGATGGCTATGAACCGTCATTCGTGAACGCCGAACCTAAAAGCATCATCCCAAATGATAAATGGGATGTTTTTCTGAAATTATTTGTTTAATAAATAATAATACGAATTCTTTTTTAGTCCATTTTTAATATAAGGGCGTGGAATTTGATTGGCTGGTCAACGGTCAAATTTCCAATACGGACCTTCCTTGATTTAAATTTCACCATATGTTAATTAATTTTTAATTAATGTCTGCTGAGTGAATCCTGGTGTTGAGTTGAGAAGTCATTGACCTGTAATTAAAGCACGTGACATTTGGTGCGGTCTAGTTTTCGTAAGTGTTGGACTGTTGGTAGACAAGTTTTGTTGACTCGAGAGTTGACCTAAAGCACATACGCAATCAAAATAAAGACATGGATATTTTAAAATAATTTTAAAAAAGGATCACCTTTTTTTTTGCATTTTTTTTAATAAACACTATTTTAAAATAGTTAATGAAATTGATTTAATGATGACTTTTACATGCCGCTAGAACTACCTCTATTGCATTCGCAGCCAATGTTAGCTCCCAACCTGTCTGAGTGGAGAAATAATTAGGTGTAACACTATTTTCTAGGTGTGTAAGTTGTACAATCCGCTGATCTGTGATTTTACGGTGGAGCATTTTTTGACGAAAATGTATGTATTGAAATACGATCATATTTATTGAAATACGATCATACTTCAATCAATCATGATTTTTTGCATGAACCGACGGTCTGATAGCGCCTAACGCACAGTGATCATAAGTGGGAGTAACGCATAAAAATTTTTTTCGTCTAAGTGGCCTCATGACTTGACCAACTGTGATTTTGTTTTGGCCCAAAATATTGTCACAGAAAAATAGTGCTCCCGCCAGCCTCTCAAATATGAGAGATAATTAGGCACAGGTAATACACGTTTCTCACAGTGTGGGATAAAATATATTCCTACGATATGCGATCATACGGTGGAGATTTTTTGAAAAAATATAGACGCAATATGATTGTATTGAAATACGGCCATATTTTCGATCAATCGTGCTTAAAAAATCGTGTTTGCGGAAAAAAAACGGGTTGATAGCGTATAACGCACGTTGATCTTTGATTAGTTACACACACGAACAATTTTCGTCAAACTTAACCTTATAATAGTGTTAACTCTATAAAATATATCTCAAAATTTGTTTGTCTCCCACTTTATCTTTAAAAAGGGCAGTCCGGTTGGGGAAGTGATCGAGATTCTCTTCATTTGGGATTCCAAATGCAGATCCATTTCATGGTGAGAATTGATTCTCACTTTATCTAAATGTGCATAATTTTTTTATTAAAAGAAAAATATAAAAAGATGAGATTAGTGAGCCCGTCGAATCATCAACGAAATAATCTGGGTCATGAAATGAATATTATCCATTTGGACTCAAATGAAGAGGATTCTTGTAACCGGGGAAAGGTCCCATGCTACAAGGTGCAATTTTGCTGCTTTCAGGACTTAAACTTGTGACCTCAAGGTCATAAGGCAACACCTTAAATGGTGCGCCAAGACTCCCACTTAGTAAAATATATATATCGCACACATGATAATATGCCTATAAGATGTTTAGTGCAATACTTTCCTCTTTCAGTATGTTTGTATGTGCAACTCTGAGCTATTCAAAATAAAATGAAAAATATATTTATTACGTTTGATTTACCTTAATTTTATGATAGAATAGTAAGGAGAATTGGTGAGTTTGGATAAAAATATCATCATCATAAAATATACGCTCAGCCATCAAGATAAGAAAACTAGTTTTGAACATAAGAATAGATGAAATTCCTTAGGTGAGGTCGGACGTTAGTTCACAAACGATAGTACATGAACACCACGTTCACGACCGCCACCGCCACCGCCGCGCCAAACGGAGCCTATATTTTGTGGGTTGAGCCTAATTTTTTTGTATGTATCATATTAAAATTAATACATAGGACATGTTGGGTGAGCATGACAAATATCACTTAAATTCAGATTTTCCAGAATATCAGTGCTTTATTGCATTTTTTTAATACAGAATGATTCGAGAAAAAAAATTTACTTAGGACAGGTCACACATGAGCATTGAATAGCTTATGATCAAAAGTGCATTTAGGGATAAATAATTATTTTTCTTTTATATATTTCTGAAACATTAATATTCAGCTTAATTGACAGGAAATAATAAATGCATTCTGCAAAATATTATATTTCTTGGAATGGATGGTGAGATATTAATATTTGCCCATACGGATATTCATTTATTTTTATATAGTTTTTTTAGTATTTGATAATTGCTGCTGTTGGTTGGTGGACGAATGCTGGAAATTTGTACCATCAGCAACCCAGCATTTGCACCAACATTTAAAATTCATAATGTTTTGGAGGGTTGGAAGGAAGGCTATTAATGCATATGATGCAAGATGCCAAACACGGGATCTCATTGACCAATGCATTTCTCTAAGTAAGAAATTAATTTAATTATTAATTAGGTCAAACATTCAGCCTATTTTTCACAAATAAATTCTATCCTAATTTGTGTGCTTGTAGTTCATGAGCTTAATTTTGTTGACATCAATTTCTATTACTCCTTAATAAGCGACCTCAATTTCCGGCATATATGAGTCGTGTTACCTACAAGATAGACTACTCAGTGTTATTGAGTGTGGTCTTGGTACATAAATAATATTTGGTCTATGATAAAAACTTTCATTTTAGAGGGAGGCAGAGGCGTAGTTTCTAGGTCTATGGCTCAAATGGTTCGGGTCCAATTCCTAACCGCCACGTAAGTCAGCCTGGCCGCACGCGCAGAGATGTATGTCATGCATTTTACTGTTCGCACACCCAAGATGCCCCTGTCAATTTTCACAAATAAATTCTATCGTAATTTGTGTGCTTCTAGTTCATGAGTTTAATTTTGTTGACCTCAAATTCTATTACTCCTTAATAAGCGACCTCAATTTCTGGCATATATGAGTCGTGTTACCCACAAGAATGACTCCGTGTTATTGAGTGTGGTCCTGGTACATAAATAGTATTTGGTCTATGATAGAAACTTTCGTTTTAGAGGGAGGCAGAGGCGTAATTTCTAGGTCTAGGGCTCAAATGGTTCGGGGCCAATTCCTAACCGCCACGTAATTAAGTCAGCCTGGCCCCACGCGCAGAGATGTATGTCAGGCATTTTACTGTTCGCACACCCAAGATGCCCCTGCCAATTTTCACAAATAAATTCTATCGTAATTTGTGTGCTTCTAGTTCATGAGCTTAATTTTGTTGACCTCAATTTCTATTACTCCTTAATAAGTGACCTCAATTTTTGGCATATATGAGTCGTGTTACCTACAAGAATGGCTCCGTGTTATTGAGTGTGGTCTTGGTACATTAATAATATTTGGTATATGATAAAAACTTTCGTTTTAGAGGGAGGCAGAGGCATAATTTCTAGGTATAGGGCTCAAATGGTTCGGGGCCACGTAAGTCAGCTTGGCCCCACGCGTAGAGATGTATGTCAGGCATTTTACTGTTTGCACACCCAAGATGCCCCTGTCATAGTGCAGAAAAACCTGGGTCCCTGACCCGGACCCAAAAATCCCTCGAGGAGGGAGGGAGAGTTGATGCAAAGTGCTTTCACAACGCACTCGAGGGATCTCATATTAGGAAGAGATTTTTGAAGGCACGTGAGAATATTTGTTTAGTCTTGTATTAAATCCGCTAAAATATGTTTGATGAATATTTATGGTCATAATTAGATTTAATAATTAATTACTCATATCACAGTCGCATCATGACAAACACATCACCAATTGGATTATCTATACTTATACTTCAACCCCAAGTCCCAACCCATTTATACCCGACGACATTGGAATCTATTGACCTACTTTACCAACAGGTTGCCAGACTTGTCAAACTCCCCCACCCCAAACCCATGTTACTTCTCACTCCATGCCACGTGTCGCCAGTCGAGAAGTCTTTCCCGGGTCGCCCCCGAGATGACAAGCTCTTCAAAGTAACATTCATAGATATTTGTGGCAAGGCATTCATCCTGGTTGATCAACTCGGAACTTATTCTCGATCGCCAAATAACACACGACAGACTCATCATCTCGCTACTCTCTTTGTGGGAGTCTACGTCACTCATCTCGCTCACATCGCGTGTCGCTTATTCTTACTCTTGGTTGAAGCTTCCGAGAGAGGGGAGCTTGTTTTGGCTCCACTTACTATGCTTTTTCCACTCTCTCCGCTTAGTTTCGAGGATAAAACACTTTGTATCGATCTTATATGGAGGCAGATTTCTATAAATGTTGAAAAATCTCACTTTTTCCTAAAAACGCTTTTTCCCGCTAGCATGATCTTGCCAGATCTTTTTTGATATATGCACATGGGCGTATCTCTCTACACCAATACATATCCAAGAAGTTTAATTTTTCAAAGAAACCAGTGGGAAGGAGGAGGTCGCAAGGAAGAGAATCTTCCCTCTCGGGGGGCTCGCTGAAGGGCGAGCGAGAAGGGGTGGCGAGACAAGCGCTCGCGGGTGTGCGACGAACTCTTCAGCGTTCGCCGAGCTCCCCCGGCTTCCTGGACGGTCTCGCAGGAAGGCTCGCGAGACGGGGCCTCGGCCGTTGCCGCCAAAAGGGGGGGGGGGGGGGGGGGCAGCGAGGTGGTCCTCGCAGGGCGAACACCTAGGAGGGGCCAGCGAGGTCCTCGCAGGGCGATCGCCTAGGAGTGGCACCGCGAGCAGGACTCGCGAGGGGGCCCGCGAGAGCATCTCGCAGGAAGGCTCTCGCAGTTCCTTGCCCATAAGTCGACATGGTCAAATTATCCTTTTACCCTTGGTGGTCTGCCTTTAGCCTCTCCCAACAGCGGAGTTTGGCTGCTAGCAGACCTATTTGGGGTGCAGATAGTAAAATCAGAAGGCGGGATCCTGCTATTTGCAGGCCGTATCAGAAAACCTATAAATAGGACCTTAAGGGCACCTTTGGAGAGGACTTCACTTCAGCTTCTCTCTCCTCAGGCTCTTCTTGGTTAGCATTTCCAGAGCTCTCCAAGGTGCCCGAGTCTCAGCTTTGGCTAGGGAGGGAAGCGCTCAACGATCTTCTGGGTTAGTGGAGGGACCTCTCGCAGTGGCTAAGGTCTTAGTCATTTTCCTAATCTTTGGTCTGCCTTCTCCGAGGGATCAGTAAGGGCTAGCTGTCCCTCATTTCGGTGAGGGTCCCGAGCTCCACAAGAGACCGAGAAATCGGTTTCAACAAGTTGCATACAGTAGGGCGTGAGATCCTAACTTCACAATTTTACGTGAGGGTTCCCGCGATGAATAGTGCAAGATCGAGCGCACCGCTTCCATGGCGTTCGAAGAACTATTTGTTAAATGAAATAAAAGTGGCTCATATATGCCGCGATAGTTAAGTAGACACAACACCTCACCCTCTATCTTTTATTTAGTGAAGCAGAAATTTTCAAGGGTGGAGACGATGATGACACTATTGTTGTGCAGCTCGGTGAAAAAACATCATTTGATGAAACATTTATCTTTTCAATTTTACCCATCTTTACGATAATTTGTTCAATTTCTTACAAATGAATTTAATTTGTATTTTTTTAAAATAAATTTTAAAAGTGTTCATTATCCCCTTAATTTTTTTTGAGTTCTTATCAGGCGTAACAAATTTTCTTATGACGAGAACTTGTGCACAACTGCTTATACATATAGGGTTTAGAGCTTAGGGTTAATCACCGTTAAATATGCTTTGAGATTCATAACATACAAGCTTTAATTAGCTGAGGCTATAAGCATTATTCCCATAGGAGTCACCAATCCCAAAGCACAGGCATTGGTGGCTAATTAACTCCATACATATCATTGCGCCACGTGTCAAAACAAATTAGGTAGGCCCAATCTCTCCATTAATTGGAGCTCCAAATAAGTACAAACAATATAAATCCTGTATCATTTGCCAAGATTATTTTTCTTCACTGAACACATGCAGCTCTTTGATATTTTGTTCACATGCCAATTTTCAAGAAGCACTATTGAGAAACTAACTCAAAATTTGTGTGTTGAGTGGAAAAAATAGCTTACTGTGCTCCTCTTTTGAAAATTGTTTAGCGGATATTTTAGGCTTTGGTCGATGATATAACACTTGGATCGGATGGTGGTTGGCACCCATGAATTCGGCAGATTTGGAGGTCATCGATGAGATTCTCTCCACTTTATTTTCTCCCATAGAGATAGAATATTAAACTTGTTAATTATATGCCTCGAATCATAACTCAAAGATGGTGTTGACACTGATCTAGGGTTTGGATCATTCGGAAAAAATTTTCGCCCACTTTCTGTGACTGTCTCTGTTCTTGATCTAGTGAAAAACGGATTGTCACTGCCCGTGGACGTAACCCATCTTGAGGTGAACCGCATAAATATGTGTTGATATACACCCGTATAGTTATGTGCTGCATTTAGAGAAAAACCCTACTAAAGAGAAGTGGTGGTAATGGAGTCAAAGGTCCATAACGTGAGCGCAGGAATCGAAAAATCCGCCGCCAGACCCACGCCCCGCCGAACATCGCGCATCACCATAACCGCACCCCACTAGTAGGGTGCGGTTAGTCCGCACCTCACTAGCGGGGTGCGGATAGTCGCACCCTCACGGGGTGCGGCCACGCCATGCCGCACCCCCTTAGGGTGCGGCCATGCCGCACCCCTTAAGGTGCGGCGGGCCGCATCCCCTTGGGGTGCGGCCAAGCTGCATCCCATTGAGGGATACGGCCCGGGCGCACCCCCTTAGGGTGCGCGGCCTAACCGCACCCCTTGGGTACGGTCAAGTCCCCTCCCCGTGGAGGGGTTCAGGCGCGTCCCCCCTCCCCCAGGCTTGGTGTGCGCCCTTTGGGCCCCCGATTCCGCTCAGAGTACCCCTGCGCTCGTAACATGCTCAGAACGCCTCTAAACGCGTTTGGAGCACTTCCGTGTTCGTTGCACGTTCAAAATGCTTCTGAGCGCGCTTGCGCGCCCAGAACACTTTCACATTTCTGACATGCTCACATTTTGTCTTTCTGACCGGCTCACATTTTGTCTTTCTAGCATGCTCACATTTTATCTTTCTAGCTTCTCAGATTTCAGGAACAATCCGTCGCCTTTTTCGCCTCCAACAAAGCTGCCCGAACTGCCCGAGGGGCGAGATGGTCATTTAAGAAAAATGGCGATCCGTGTGCTCCGAACCGGAAAATATGATTCGTCCGCCAGGTTGTTACGGTGGTTACAACGGCGAAATTACTAGGCTACCCCAGACCAAAGCTATAAAAGGAGCCCCAGGGCTTCATTTCAAAGGACCTTGCCTTCTGCACCCGGGAGAGCTCCTTGAAGATTTTCACGGAATTCTCCTTCGGCGCTTGAAGATCTCCTTCGTGGACTTGAAGATTTCCTTCATCCCGAAAGGCGACTAGGATTCTCACTTTTGTTCTCCGGAGCATTCTCACTTTTGTTCTCCACAGTTCTCAGAAGGAAAAAAGACTTAGTTTTTCTGGAGGTGGCCTGTCACCTTCGGAATTCTCTCTCTCTCTCTATTATTGTAACGAGCAGCGGTCTGTCGCGCTCGAGTTCTAAGTCTTTAATTGTAACCCCCCATAAGATAGTGGAAGTTGGTCGGCACAGCTCCGACCGCGTGGTTTTTTACCCTTTCCGGGTTTTCCAAGTTAAAAAGTCTCAGTGTACTCAACGAATCTCTAATTGTCTGTTTGCGCGCTCGGTTCGCTTCCGAGATAAGGTGGTTCAATACGACTAGTCTACCAGAGCACCCGAGCGACCCGCAACAGTTTGGCGCCGTCTGTGGGAACCGATTCCCAAAACTCTTTAAAGGCCGACTGCAATGGCAAGAAAGAGTGCTCGCACTACTGAAGGATCAGTGCCGGAGGGACGCATCGACCCAGCTCCCTCCCACTCGCTTATCAATGCGCCTCCCGGAGAAGGGGCAGTGCCTGCGCCCGCAGCAGGGGTGGAAGGGCGCATGCAGCAGATTGAAGAACAGCAAGCCGAGATGTTGGCTCTCGTAAGGAATCTCGGGGCTCCTCAAGTTCCAATTCAGCCGCCGACATTGAACGTGCCGCCGCCCCCAGCTCCGATTCATGCCCCGAACGAAGAGGCCATTAGGGAGGAAGAAGCTTCAGAAGGATCCTCCAACGCAGCAGGCTCCGCTCACCCTACCCCGCCAGCTAGAGGCCAAGAAGCTGACCACCGTCACCATCACCCAGGAAGAGCTGCCCCTGATCGAGCAATCAAAAGAACCACGCGAGAAGAAATACGCGATATGATAGAAGAAGAGTACGTCCAAGCAGGGCGACGCGCAGCTCTCGCCCGCCGTCCCGCACACCACGGCTCCCCACTATCGCCTTAAGTCCTGGCCCATCCAATTCCGAATGGATTTAAGCTTCCCAACATCGAGACATTCGACGGGACGGACGATCCGTTGGAGCATGTCAATCACTTCACCACCGTCATGAGGATTTACAGCGCCCCTGATCAGCTCCTCTGTCAAGTGTTCCCGACAACCTTGAAAGGACAAGCGCGCACTTGGTTCCACTCCCTGCGAAATGGGGCCATCAACAACTTCACAGAAATGGCGCATCAGTTCGTGGACCAATTCATCGCCAACCGCAGAATCGTCCGAGATCCCTCCCATCTCTCAGGGATCCACCAAAACGACGGAGAAACACTCAAAGATTTTTTCCGACGCTTC
This sequence comes from Dactylorhiza incarnata, assembly GCA_033032865.1. Taxonomy (NCBI): domain Eukaryota; kingdom Viridiplantae; phylum Streptophyta; class Magnoliopsida; order Asparagales; family Orchidaceae; genus Dactylorhiza; species Dactylorhiza incarnata. The sequence continues at coordinate 101,597 of JAWHQI010000983.1, read as the reverse complement.
ACTACGGAGGCTCGACAGATCCCAGGAGTTGACCCTGAGCTTCTGCGAGGAGTTTTCCTTGGAGGACTCCGCCCAAGTGGCTTCTACTCAGCTCTCATGAGAGAAACCGTGCCAAGTTACCCCGACCTCGTTCACAGAGTTGAAGCTCAAATAGCTGCCGACGAGGCCATCGAGGCACACCACCGGCAGTTCGAAGGTAACCAAGGAAGGAAGAGGGGGTCAGATCAAGCCCCTGGCGGACGAGAAGAATGACGCGGCGAGGAGCGTCGCGGTGACGAACGTCGTCGCGATCACCGAAGAGACCTGGGACCGCACCCGCCCAGGATCTACCCCCTGTTGAACACTACTAGAACGAATGTGTTATACGCCATTCAGAACAACCCAGAGCTTCGCGCACCTCGGGCGTTAGCCCCAAACCTGAGGGGCGATCAGTCCAGGTACTGCGAGTTCCATCGAGGAACCAGACATACCGCGGAGGAATGCACCAGACTTAAAGACGAGATCGAGCGCCTCATCCGCAAGGGACTCCTGGGAAGATTCCTACAAGGCCAGATTCCCAATCAGCCCCAGCAACCTAGGGAGGCAAGGGAGTAGCCCCCCGCTCCCCGAGGCGCAGGCGGAGGAAGGCCGATGGTGGGGGAAATCGAAACGATTGCTGTACCTTCCATCTTAGCATCGCAAATCCTCTCAATTGCCCAACCTATAAGAGACCACGAAGACAAGAAACTCAAGCAGGACATTACGCTTGCTTTCGGAGAAGAAGATTTGCAAGGGTTGCGGCTCCCACACCAGGATCCACTCATGATAAGCGCAGGGATTGTGGACCCTTGCTTCAAGGTGAAGAGAATACTAGTCGATAACGGGAGCTCAGTTGATGTTCTGTTCCTTTCCACTCTGCAAAATATGAAGCTCACGAAAGATTAGCTCAGCCCTGCAGCCGGGCCCGTCTACGGCTTCGACAACAGACCGGTCCCATTTCAAGGCATGATCACTCTCCCAGTCACGCTGGGCGAGTTTCCAAGACAGTCAACATACAACATCCAATTCGTGGTGGTGGAATCCACCTCCGCCTATAGTGCCATCTTCGAGAGACCTCTCCAGTCTATCTTCGGAGAAGTCCCATCCATTCCGCATCTGGCTATGAAGTTCCCAACCGCCGCAGGCATATGGGTCGTAAGAGGAGACCAAGAGGCAGCCAGAACCTTCTATCTGAAGCAGGCTCAACCGGCGAAGGCAACCGCTCTCAATATCAATAACTTCGATCTGTGAGACGAAGCTACTTTGCAGCGAGAAGCGCTCGTTGAAGGACAGTAGAAGTACCACTCTCCCAGCAAGATCCGACTCGGACTGTTCAGGTCGGGTCGCTCTTGTCGCAAGAAGAACGAGAAGAGTTCACAACCTTCCTACAGGAGAACGAAGACATCTTCGCCTGGAGACCGGAAGACATGTCCAGGGTAGATCCTGAAGTCATTTATCACTCTTTAAACATCAACCCTGCATGCAAGCCTGTAATTCAAAAGAAGAGGAACTTTGCCCCTGAATTGTTGAATGCGATCGAGGAGGAAGTAGCTAAACTCCTGGAGGCACGATTCATCTGTGAAGCGGAATACCCCACGTGGCTTGCCAACGTAGTCATGGTAAAAAAGGCCTCGGGGAAATGGCGAATGTGCGTCGACTACAGCAATCTGAACCAGGTATGCCCAAAAGACAGCTTCCCCCTCCCGATGATTGACCAGCTCGTCGACGCGACGGCCGGCCACGAACTACTCAGCTTCATGGACGCTTATTCAGGTTACAACCAGATAAAGATGAACCCCGCGGATGAGGAGCATACCGCTTCTGCACCGACAGAGGAGTCTACTGCTACAAGGTGATGCCATTCGGCCTTAAAAATGCCGGAGCCACCTATCAAAGGCTGATGAACAAGGTCTTCAAGAATCTCATCGGGGAAACGATTGAGGTTTACGTGGACGACATGCTGGTAAAGAGTGTCCACTGTTGCGACCACTTGAGAGACTTGGGAAAGTGCTTTCAGCTTCTTCGCCGCTTCCAGATGCGGCTCAACCCCAGTAAATGCGCGTTTGGTGTGACGACATGAAAGTTCTAAGGTTTCATGGTAACCCATCGGGGAATTGAGGCCAACCCCGAAAAGATCAAGGCATTAGAGGATATGTCACCACCTCGCTCAATTAAGGAAGTGCAACGCCTGAACGGGAGGATTGCTGCGTTATCCCGTTTCTTGTTAATGACATGAGACAAATACCTCACTTTCTTCAAAATTCTCCGGGGAGCACGCCACTCCGGTTTCCAGTGGACTGACGAGTGCCAGGTGGCCTTCGAGATTCTCAAACAATATTTGGCTTCACCACCGCTTCTATCAAAGCCCACCCCCGGAGAAACTTTGTTCTTATACCTGGCAGTGTCGCCTACGACCCTTAGCTCGGTGCTCGTGAAAGATGAAGGAGGGGTGCAACGACCTATCTACTACCTCAGCAAAGTCCTCACCGACACCGAAACCAGATATCCGGCATCAGACAAAATAGCCTTGGCTCTTGTTTTCTCAGCGAGAAAACTTCGGCCATACTTTCAGGCACATACAGTAAAAGTGTTGACACAGCTCCCGCTACGGGCAATCCTCCAGAAACCGGAAGTCTCAGGGAGACTAGTAAAGTGGGCCGTAGAACTCGGCGAGTTTGACATCCAATTCCTGCCTCGACCTGGCATTAAGTCATAAGTACTCGCCGACTTTGTTGTAGAGTGCACCATCCCACCAGAAACAACTCTTGTCGAAGACGCCACTAGCCCCCATTGGACTCTCTATGTCGACGGTGCCTCAGGGGCTGAAGGGGCCGGAGCAGGATTGCTCATCATAAGTCCCGATGAGATCACCTTGGATTACGATCTCCGGTTAAAATTCCCCGCAACAAATAACATTGCAGAGTACGAGGCGCTGATTGCCGGTCTCTGACTCACCATCGATTGTGAAGCAGAGTTGTTGAAACCGAGACTTGCGAACAAGACTTAGTCTCTGTGGAGTTCAGGGCCCTCAGCTAGCCGAGGGGCGACCAATCCTTACTCCTCCCAAGGGAGAGCTCTAGGTTGAAGGTGTTGGAATTAGGAACTGGACCAAGGGCTTAGTGGGGAGGTCCCACCACATACCCGGAAGTTCCCTAGGAACTTCCCCTCCCAAGCCACTACTAAGCTTGGGCACCACTGGAGGCTCTCTTCACCCCCTAGAGAGACTCGGGGAGGGAGAGAGAGAGAGGGAGAGAGCTAGCCTAGAATGAGATCCCCCCAAATGGTGCCCCCTTGATCATATTTATAGGATTTCTGAAGTTGGGCTGCAAATAGCCGAAAATTGGTCTGCCAAATTACCAAAATACCCTTGAACTGGGCTGCGGATAGCCAAATCCCGCTGCTCTTGGACTGCGAATAGCCAAAACTGGACTGCGAATAGCCAAATCCCGCCGTTCCATGACGCTAAACGCAAACCGAATGCCCTCCTGGGCTCGCCCCCTACTGGGTGTGGGGGCGAGAGAAGCTCCCCCCTTCCTTGGACGCGGGGGCGAGAGGGGGCTCCCCCCTCCTCCTCTCGCCCCTTAATGTTGGGGGAGGGGGCGAGATCACCGGGAGACGGCCCGGTCTCGCCCCCTTGCTGGGAGCGGGGGCGAGCCCCTGGGCAGCAGCCCGGGCTCGCCCCCCTTGGGGGGAGCGGGGGCGAGCCCCCGGGCTCGCCCCCCTTGCTGGGAGCGGGGGAGAGCCCCCGGGCAGCAGCCCGGGCTCGCCCCCCTTGCTGGGAGCGGGGGAGAGCCCCTGGGCAACAGCCCGGGCTCGCCCCCACCCCTTGCTGGGAGCGGGGGCGAGCCCGGGCTCGCCCCCCTTGCTGGGAGCGGGGGCGAGCCCCCGGGCAGCAGCCCGGGCTCGCCCCCCCCCCCCCCCCTGGGGGTGGGGACTTGTCCCTCCACCTCTCGCTCCCCTATGTAGGCCGGGCAAGCGGGAGGCTTCCTCCCTCACCGCTCGTCCCCCTTGCCTCTACCTCCCTTTCTGCTTGGGTCGATGCTACCATGATGCTCCAATGAGCCTCAGAGAGTATACTCGGCGAATATCGGGGTTGTACACAATCCCCGCTCTTTTCAAGCGTGGCTCACGCTCGAAAAGAAATGTCCAACCCTGCATATTCGACGAGCGTCGCTGGGAATCCGGCTAACGGAGCTACTTTGAGAGAACATAAAGCCTCCTCGAGAGGTCCTCCATCCCTGTCGGCTAGTGAAAGCCCGGCTAGTGGGACCACCTTGGGTGAAAAATACATAGCCTCCCCGAGAGGTCTTCCAACTCTGCCGGCTAGTGAGAGCCCGGCTAGCGGAATCACCTCGGGGAAAAATACATAGCCTCCCCGAGAGGTCTTCCAACTCCGCCGGCTAGTGAGAGCCCGGCTAGCGGAATCACCTCGGGAAAAAATACTTGAGAGAATTTTTGGCCACTGAGCGGTTCCTGACCCTGCCAGCTGGGTGGGAGCCTGGTCAGCAGGTCTGTTCGGAGCCAACCTTTGAAAACTTAGAACCTGCCACCGAGTGAGACTTCTGACCTGCCAGCTAGATGAGAACCTGGTCAGCGGGTCTGCTCGGGGCCTTAGCCAACATGAATCACCTTGACAGCCTCTCCAGAGATCAACCTGAACCCCCCGTCTAGATGAGAGCCCGGGAGCGGAATCGATCTGGGGCATTCCAGCATCAACATATATCACACCTTGCCAGCCTCTCCAGAGATCAACCTGAACCCCCCGTCTAGATGAGAGCCCGGGAGCGGAATCGATCTGGGGCATTCCAGCACCAACATATATCACACCTTGTCAGCCTCTCCAGAGATCAACCTGAACCCCCCGTCTAGATGAGAGCCCGGGAGCGGAATCGATCTGGGGCATTCCAGCACCAACATATATCACACCTTGCCAGCCTCTCCAGAGATCAACTTGAACCCCCCGTCTAGATGAGAGCCCGGGAGCAGAATCGATCTGGGGTATTCCAACACCAACATATATCACATCTTGCCAGCCTCTCCAGAGATCAACCTGAACCCCCCGTCTAGATGAGAGCCCGGGAGCGGAATCGATCTGGGGCATTCCAACACCAACATATATCACACCTTGCCAGCCTCTCCAGAGATCAACCTGAACCCCCCGTCTAGATGAGAGCCCGGGAGCGGAATCGATCTGGGGTATTCCAGCACCAACATATATCACACCTTGTTAGTCATAATATTGCATGAGAGAAAAATAACCTAAGTAAGAAAACAAACCATCGCATTACGTGGAGTTACTGGTACAAGCGTTTTTGGTCGCCACCACTTAGCTCAGGATATTCTTTCTTTGCCTCCAACATCCTAGGGCCCGTTCTCCTCGATCCCCTTCGGCCAGTGTCGTTGTTGCATCGGAGCCATTGCCTCCCTTATTTCCAAAAACTCAGGGCAGGTGGATGTCGCGTGACCTTCCTCCTGGTGGAAATCACAGTAGGATAACTCCACCCTACCCCCTCCTCTTCCTCTTCTTTCGGCTTTCCTGGCTCTCCTCCTTCCCACGCCCATCGCCATAGCTTGCGGAGGCGGTGGAGGGGGTGGCCTCGGTCCCTGCCTCCACTTCGGGCAGCTGGATCTTTTCCTTTTATGGTTCCCCCTTTCCCCCCCTCGTGGAGTCGGCTTGTTGGCAGCTGCGCCCGCCGGGCTATTGGATGGCCGCCTACAGGGGTGGTCTCGCCCACCACCCTTCACTTGATTTCTTTTGGGGTGGGGCGAGTGGGGGCCGGATGCCTCCCCGCTCGCCCCCTTTCGGGACGGGGCTAGAAGGGCTGGGGCGAGCTGGGAAGGCGCCTCCCTCCTGAGCTCGCCCCCTTGGAACAGGGGCGGGGCGAGCTGGGAGGGCGGCCCCCTCCTGAGCTCGCCCCCGTGGAACAGGGGCGGGGCGAGCTGGGAGGGCGGCCCCCTCCTGAGCTCGCCCCCTTGGAACAGGGGCGGGGCGAGCTGGGAGGGCGGCCCCCTCCTGAGCTCGCCCCCTTGCAGGGGTGGGGCGAGCTGGGAGGGCGCCTCCCTCCTGAGCTCGCCCCCATGGGGATGGGCGAGTGGGGGTATGACACCTCCCCACTCCCCCCCCCACCGGTACTTCCTTCCCGGACTGCTGGCCGAGAGTTCCCTCGTCCACCTGCTGGGGCGGGATCTCCGGACCATCTCTTCTGCCTCTGACTATCATGGCGAAAGCAACCTGGACGGTCTGTAAGACTTCTTGCTTGAAATTTTCGAACATCTCCAACGTCACCCCAGCCTCCGGGGGCTGCGAGTGACTTGGGTCTGATCTTCCACCTCCGTCCATGGAACTCATCTTGAGGATTTCTTGAATCGGTCACACTCCACGCTCACCGCACCATGTGTTGAAACCGAGACTTGCGAACAAGACTTAGTCTCTGTGGAGTTCGGGGCCCTCAGCTAGCCGAGGGGCGACCAATCCTTACTCCTCCCAAGGGAGAGCTCTAGGTTGAAGGTGTTGGAATTAGGAACTGGACCAAGGGCTTAGTGGGGAGGTCCCACCACATACCCGGAAGTTCCCTAGGAACTTCCCCTCCCAAGCCACTACTAAGCTTGGGCACCACTGGAGGCTCTCTTCACCCCCTAGAGAGACTTGGGGAGGGAGAGAGCTAGCCTAGAATGAGATCCCCCCAAATGGGGCCCCCTTGATCATATTTATAGGATTTCTGAAGTTGGGCTGCAAATAGCCGAAAATTGGTCTGCCAGATTACCAAAATACCCTTGAACTGGGCTGCGGATAGCAAAATCCCGCTGCTCTTGGACTGCGAATAGCCAAAACTGGACTGCGAATAGCTAAATCCCGCCGTTCTATGGCGCTAAACGCAGACCGAATGCCCTCCTGGGCTCGCCCCCCTACTGGGCGTGGGGGCGAGAGAAGCTCCCCCCTTCCTTGGACGTGGGGGGCGAGAGGGGGGCTCCCCCCTCCTCCTCTCGCCCCTTAATGTTGGGGGCGGGGGCGAGATCACCGGGAGACGGCCCGGTCTCGCCCCCTTGCTGGGAGCGGGGGCGAGCCCCTGGGCAGCAGCCCGGGCTTGCCCCCCTTGGGGGGAGCGGGGGCAAGCACCCGGGCAGCAGCCCGAGCTCGCCCCCCTTGCTGGGAGCGGGGGCGAGCCCTTGGGCAACAGCCCGGGCTCGCCCCCCCCCCCCCCCCCCCCCCCCCCCCCCCCCCCCTGCTGGGAGCGGGGGCGAGCCCCCGGGCAAGCCCGGGCTCGCCCCTCTTGCTGGGAGCGGGGGCGAGCCCCCGGGCAAGCCCGGGCTCGCCCCCCTTGGGGGGAGCAGGGGCGAGCCCCCGGGCAGCAGCCCGGGCTCGCCCCCCTTGGTGGGAGCGGGGGCGAGCCCCCGGGCAGCAGCCCGGGCTCGCCCTCCTTGCTGGGAGCGGGGGCGAGCCTCCGGGCAGCAGCCCGGGCTCGCCCCCCTTGCTGGGAGTGGGGGCAAGCCCCCGGGCAAGCCCGGGCTCGCCCCCCTTGCTGGGAGCGGGGGCGAGCCCCCGGGCAGCAGCCCGGGCTCGCCCCCCCCCCCCCCCCCCCCTTGGGGGTGGGGACTTGTCCCTCCACCTCTCGCTCCCCTATGTAGGCCAGGCAAGCGGGAGGCTTCCTCCCTCACCGCTCGTCCCCCTTGCCTCTACCTCCCTTCCTGCTTGGGTCGATGCTACCATGATGCTCCAATGAGCCTTAGGGAGTATACTCGGCGAATATCGGGGTTGTACAAGATTGTTGACGCCAGGAAAATCCTGACCTCAAGATTCGGACCGATGCAGCCGGAGACTACTTGCCAAGCGGCTCAAAGAGATGGCTTGGCGGGCAACTATGAGGAAGCTAGAAGAGCAACAAACAGGACCCCAGATGCTACGACAGGGAGGTCCCACCACGTACCCAGAAGCTCCGAAGAGACTTCCCCTCCAAGACCAAAAATGGCCGAGGAGGATACAAGGAAGGCACTGACTTGGCTAGTACCGGGAGTAGCGACCAAGTGCGACAGGTTCCAGAATGCAAGAGCAGGGTTTCAAGAGCTCGAGTCCAGGTTCCAATCCAAGCACCCCTGGGGTCCTATTTATAGGGAAACCAAGGGGTAGGGGGGGTATAGTCCTGCCCCTGCCTAGCGACTATGGGATACTCGGCGAGCATTAAGCCATAGTCGCCCATCTGGCGAGTATTGGGTGATGCTCGCACATTCCGGGCCAGTACTCACCCAGGCCTTCTACTGCCCCGGTATTCGACGAACTCCTCTCGGCTGACTTTGTCTTGGTGTTTTGAACCATTGATTTCTGTGTTGACCTTTTGACTTTTGACCTTTGCCTACGTGGCTTTTGAATGGGCCCACCTTCAGAGAATGAGGGTTGTACACAATCCCCGCTCTTTGTGAGTAACGTAGTTGCTCGGAAAGAATCATCCAACCATTATTCGACGATCAGGCCTTCTGGCGAGTATGGATTGATAGTCGACATCCCGCTGGTTGACGCTCCAGCTCTATATATAGAGGGGAAGGGGTCTCTGAGGGCACGACTTTTCTGATCTCGCTCAAGATGTCGCGTAGTATTGCCGAGGAAGCTGCCGCTGATTTGGCCGAGCTCGCTAGTTTGTTGCCACCGTTGCGGAAGCCCGCTCGCGACGCCGAGCTTGAGGACTTCCTCGCCTCCAGGAAGAGGAAGAGGCTTGAAAAGAAGAAGGAGAAGAAGAACAAGAAGAAGAAGAGTGCCGACGCCACCGAGAATGTCGCTGATTCTCAGGTCGGCACTACCCAGCAGGTACTCGCCGACTTGGGTCTCGGTCAGTCGGGTGGCTCGCCTGCTCCTAATCCTCCTGAGTCGAGCGTCCCTCCGGAAGCGAGTACGGCTGAAACCTCGGCACAAGTTCAAGCTGAACCCCCTCCTTTACAAAGTGAGAGCTACTTACTCGTCGTTATTCTGGTTTGAGTTGCCTGCTTCTACTACCGTGTTTCTGATGCTCTTGATACTATCTCGCAGGTCCGCCACTCACCGATGTTCAGGAGGAGCCTTTGAGCGTCATTCCTCTGCGATCATCGCCTATGATCTCGCCCAGGACTGGGGGAGGAACTCATCGGGGTGGATCAGTGCGGATCCTTCACAGCTCTTCGGTGGACAAGAGGCCGATGAGCGAGCAGAGGGCTCCTTCAGCGAGTAACCTTCCTCCGCCGCCACCGCCTTTGCAGCAATCAGAGGTGGCGAGTAGCGCGCAGCTGCCCGCGGATGAACTTCCTCCACCTCCTCCGTTTCCTCCTCCTGCCGATATCCAGGGCGATCAGCGCCATCTGTCTTCCTCGGCTCCCACCATCCATCCGGCTGAGTCCTCGCACCGAGGCGGGGTGGTGGGGTCTTCTGGCTTCTTCGCCCCAAGGGGGGAGGGAGACCAGTGGATGGTCGCGGTCGGGGGGAAACTCTTCGCGACAGGAAGCCCTCTGCCGGGAACCCATCCGGTCGGCGAGGTGCTGGCCATCACAGCTCCTCCCCTCACCGAGGAAGGAGTCCCCCTCCTCGATGATCTCGCAGTCCTCCTCGTAGCTCGAGGAATGATACTCGCCGACCTGGTAACTTTAACTACTCGCTCTGCGTGTAGCTGTCTCCCATGTACTTGTTACTAAAGCTCCTTTCATTTTTGTCGCCCTCGCAGCTCGCGCTCAGACTCCCATGAGAGCTTTGATTGACGGAGTGGGGCTTCCTTCGCGCGAGTACCAAGAAAGGGCTACTCGCGCCATTCTGGATCTGGAGGCGAAGTTGGAGCGCCTAGCGATCAGCGACCCGCATCGTCGCTTGACGGAGGTGGAGGCTCGGGTCGAGCGCCTGACGACTAGCGAGCCTCAACGTCGTTTGACCGAGTTGGAGGCGCGAATGTCCCGGTTGGAAGAGTTCGATACTCGCCTAGCTATTGTGGAAGCTCGTCTTCAGTCTGTCCACGATCTGGAGCGCCGGGTTGGCAGGATGGATCACCGAGTGCAGCTGCACCAGGACGAGCTGGTCGGGATTCGTGCGAGCATGGGTTCGGCCGGTCGCCTGGCGAGAATGGAGGAGCAGCTGCGACAAGGCGAGGATGCGATGTCCGTAGCCTTCGAGCATTATAGGTGCGCTCGTCGCATGGGTTGGGTCGGGCGACAACCCCAACTCCCTGATGCTCAGGTGAACACCCAGGATCTCCCTTAGGATCTGCTCTTTTTCTTTCTTCTTTTTTATAGTCGCCAGGCCGCCTTCTGGCTAATGTCTGTGATCGAACATTTCGCTTTGTAATATTATTCGGCGAGTAGTTTAATCTCGCCCTTTAATTCTTGGTTTGTTATGCTGAAATGCTCTGTTTTCTTCTATCTTCATTTTTTTTCGTTTTGCGAGTAGTGGTTGCACGTTGCGCCTTTTGGCGAGTTTCTCTGGATTCTGATGTAGGTACTCGCCAGTTTGGCGCTAGCGATTTGACGTACGCCCTTGGTTTTGACGACTTCCCTCGATACTCGCCACCCCTGACTCGTGCTCGCGGCGGCGTACGCGACAAGCCAAGTCTCGTCGAGTACTATAAATAGGGGGGGGTGGGTACGTATTTATTACGCTTTTGATGATTTTCCTTCCCAGCGAGTATCTGCCGATTGTTCCCCTCCTCGCCTTTTTGATACTCGCTTCTTCATTTTCTCTCTTCCTGAATGGATGACGAGGCAACTATTCGCCGTGCGAGCCATGCGAAGAACTTCGAGGCGACTTCCTTCAAGAAGTCGATTACTCGGTCGAGCGACCTGAAGGAGTTCTCTACCAAGTTCTTATCGCCGGGGTATGTCGCCAGGCTTCCTCGCGAGGATGAACGCCTGAACTCCTTCTCGGCGACCGAGCTGATCTTCCCCATTCACCATTTCGAAGTCGGCCTACGACTACCCTTGTGGTCGGAGGTCTGCCAGATACTCCGCTATCACGGGATAGTCCCTGCCCAAATCAATCCAAATGGAGTGGCGATGATCATGGTCTTTCTCTGCTTCTTGCGAGAACTTAAGATCGCCTTTGATCTCTCCGTCTTCCGGCAAGTATTTCATTTCGGCGCCACTGGCGAGGGCGCCGACTTTTTGTGCAGTCATGTCTACACGCTGGTCGGCACGACGAACAAGAACCATCGCTGGACCGAACGATTAGTCGTCATCAAGGGCGACTTTGGCGTCGTGCCGACCTCATCCTTCCAGCCGGCAGAGAGCGCCTTCGCTCCCCCTTATTTGGAGGAGAGCCGGGAGAAGTTACTCGACAGCTTCCGAGGTCGCCGTCTGGATGTCGTCCTCTGGAGGAGGCGAGTAGATGAGCTCACCGAAGTGTTCCCTGACGAAGGTAGTCTTCTGAGCGAGTATTTGGTCATACTCGCCAATTCGTCTTCAGTCGGTGTCTAATGTTCTTCTCTTTATGTCTTGATGCAGCTACTCGCTCCTTACCGAGTGAGCTTCTTCCCTTGGCGCCAAAGGCGGGGGCTTCTGCTCCGGTCGATTTGTCGCCAGGAGGCGATGAGCAGGAGGTTGCCGGCGATGATGCTGGGCCCTCTAAAAAGCGGAAGGCCAAGGCGAAATTCGCCGAGTCTGCGAGAAAGAAGGAGGTCGCCAAGAGGGACCTGAAGGCGAAGGCAAATCCTTCGGAGGTTGGCGAGCCCAGCGGTCATCCGAACTTCGGCGAAGGTGTGGGCAGCGAGGACGCCTATGGTCGTCCTCTGGTGTCCTGGGTTGAGCGGGCCCATGAAGTAACCTTGAGCACTGTAACGCCCCGGGTTTTTTCTTATAATTATTTTATTTAAAACATATGGAATTTATGATAATTATTCGCAAGCGAGATTTAATTTAGGGTGTCGATGCGTAGGGGCGTTATCTTTCGAGATCGTCGTCGTCCGGCGAGTTAATCCTTGATTGAGTCATCTATGCGGTTATGTTTTTATATAGGTAAGTTTATAAGTAAATAGGCTTATATAGTTATAGATATAAATGTTTAGATATAGAAGTTTATAAGTAGGAAAATTATATAAGTGTGTATATGTATTTGTATTTGTGCTAGGGGTTGTATAAGGGTTTATGTTGGTGCGTATAGTGGCGTATAAAGATTTATACAAACATAAATACAACATATATATGTATGCGTATATGCGTATAAGATTTGGGATACATTAGGCTTTATGTTTATATGCGGGTGGTTGTACAAATATACATAAGTTTTACGCTTATAAATTTCTTATATATATAAATATAAGTTATTTTTTTATATATATAAAGAAAAAAAAAGAGTTTATTAATATATAAACATACATATATTATAACTAAACCCCCCCTCCCAGCCATTCTCTCCTTCTCCCCGTGCCCCGATAACCCTCCTCCCCTTTTTTTTAGCGATTTCTTCTTCTGCCGAGGGTGCTGGTAGAGGCGACCTAGGGCTTCGTCGGTGGCGCCGGAGGTCGGGGGCTTGGCCGTCGGAGTGGTCTCGGGAGGTCGTCGGGCCTTTCTTTCGTCGCCGGGGGCAGCCTTTTAGGTCGGCTTTCGTCGGTCTTGCCGCGATCCGGCGAGTCGTCAATCGAATCCAGGCAAGAAAACCTTTCCTCCCTCCCTCCTTCTCTTTTTTTCTGGATCTCTAAGCTCAGAAGTTTTAATTTGTTGCCAAGATCGTTGGATCATATTAGGGGCTGCTCTTTGTTTTTTCATTCCCTAATGGGGGCTGTTGATTCTTAGCTTGGGCTGCTGTCTTTAGCTTGGGTTGTTGTTGTTTCTTAGCTTGGTATGCTGTTAGTTGGGCTGCTATGTTGATCCCTGTTAGTATGCTGTTAGTTGGGCTGCTATGTTGATCCCTGTTAGTATGCTGTTAGTTGGGCTGCCCCTGATTTGATCTTGTGGCAAAGATCTGGGTTCTTACCCTTGATTTATATGTTTGATTCTTACAAAATTGGGAGGCATGTACTTGATCGTTGATTGCAAAAAAAACTGGGAGCATGGGTTTGTTTTGTCCTTCTAAAAATCTGGAGTTATTCTTGTTGTTTGCTAAACCTAGATTGAATAGACCATTTCTTGATCGAAATTGTGGTTAACCGGGACTCTTGGCTAATCTTGATTTTTTCTTTTGGTGTTCCTCTAAACCTGGTCTTAAGTTGGTTAATACTTAATCAACCCAAGGCTAATCTTGTTTATTTAAGTTCGCACTGGTCTTATAAAAGTGGAAATTTGGATCCCTCTAAGCTTGTTTTAATCGGTTGGATCGTCCATCTGGGGTAAGTTCTGCATAGTTCATCCTTTGGAGGCTCGGTTAGGCTGCTTATATATATGAATTCATTTTAGGCTGCTGCAGTTAAATCTCTACTTAGGGGGTGTTAATCTCTTTGGGCTGCTATGTTTATGTTTTCCCCTTTTATGTTGAGGGGGCTGCTATGTATTTAATCCTCCTTTTTCTTGTTGAGGGGGGCTGCTGTATATATATAACTCTCCTATTCTTGTTGGGGGGCTGCCTCTTATGCTTTTGTATGGTGGCTGTTTCATATATTGCTCATTTGGGGCTGGCTGGTTTATACTTTGTTCAGGGGGATGCTCCTCAAGTATTGTTGATGGGGGCTGCTGGTTGTATATATCCTCTAATTGGGGCTGCTGTAATTATGATCCTACCTATTAGGTTATGTGTGGTGTTCCTCTTGGTTGTTGGCAAGGTTCCTTATAGTTTCTTTGTGCCTGTCTTCCCCTTGATTTACCATGGCAGCTTTTGATATATCTTATTTTTTCCCTTGTTCCCCCTAATTTGAACACTTAATATATAAACCTCTGCGCCTATACGCTAGGAAATTTTTTTGGTATAACCTTAAGTAAATTACCGATTCGTAAATTTTCTGGGTTTAAGTTTGATGGCTAGGTATTTACTTAGGCTTATGCAAAGTTAGATTTCCTAGGCTATATGCTAGAGGTTTCGTCTCGTGGGGAAGTTGTGCATGTCAGCTATTGGTTTTATGCGAGGTTTCTCCTTGGTCTTTATGTTATTGGTTAAATCTTGGACTTATTTGTTTAGTTAAGCATAAGTGGTCTTGCTCGGTAAATCTCTAAATCCTGCACTGTTCTTTTGTTGGCTATGTTCTGATGGTCTAGCCGGTTAAATTCCCTGGGATTTTGTTTCCTAATTCCCGACGGGTACGGGGAATTAGATGCTAAACTCCCTGGGAATTTCTTTTGCTAGTTCTCGATGACACAACGAAATCATTTATTGCTAATGTGGATAGTTGGGTGGTTGCATTTTGGGTTTCAAGCTCTTCACCCGTTCCAATTATTGAAACTTTCATTCTTACAGAAAAGTGATCATTTATGGTGTCTTGTCGTGCCCAATTCATTGCACGGTTTCGAGAAGTTCGTTGGGAGTCAAGTTTGGACTCACCAAGTGTTTTCAAATGAATCGTTGAGTAGTGTTTATTTCTTTGTGACCCTATCCTTAGGGTGCTATGGTGCTGGTATCTCGGGTTACGTCCCGTGTCTTAATTGAAACTTAATTTGATTATTTAGAACCTTTGTCTTAAGCCTTGCACGGTGGGTAGTTTTGGGTGGCAGTGGATAGAGTACCACCACCCGGATTTGGTTTTGGGTGACAGTGGATAGAGTACCACCACCCGGATTTGGTTTCTGGGTGGCAGTGGATAGAGGACCACGACCCGGGTTTTGGGCTGCGGGCGTTGGTGGAAGATACCACCGTCGCAGTACCTTCTTTTGGGGGACGCTTTTCCCTCGAGCTGATCAGTCTCAAGTTCTTAAGCACATATGCTTATATATGTGTATTATGATAGTATATGTATGACTATCTCATCTGAGCCGCAATGGCGGACACGTGGTGGGCTTTGATTGTGTTGACTATTACCTTCTGGTCCTGTAGAGGCCCTTCCCCTCTAGTAGGTAAGGGGCAGTTCTTTTGGTTGTTTTTCCTTCTTTCCTGCGGGTTCGTGTCAGTTGTTGACGCCCGTATGAATCTCTTCTTGTGCTAGTTTACTTGATAGATATTTTGCTGTTACTTTCAAATTGTTTACCTTCTTGCTCTCTGGGAAGCTTTATGCTAGAATGCATTAGTTACTTTTGGGTATAAAAATGTCATTCTTGCATATCATGGTTTTAAATAAATGTCACGTATTTTGAAGATCGTAGAAAATCTTTTCTTACTATATTAAACATAGATATATGCATATTATTTCTGGGATGTTCATCTTCATGCTCATGTAGGCTAAAAAACAAACCTATTTTTCCGCTGCGTATATATAGTTTTCTACTTGTGGACTAGATGATCCACCGGACCGAGGGACGCGGTCTTAAGTTAATAATGAAATTTTCTCTTTTTTAATATAAACACATATATGTCTTTTATAAATTTATCGTAAGGAGTGTTTGCCTGAGCGTCTGTAGTCGTCTCCTGCAGGCGTGGCATCACGACGCGTATTTTCCCCTTGCTCTGATAATATGTATTATATTCTTGGGAAAATGCGGGTTGTGACAAGCACCAACCTCCCCGCCTGGTCGGAGGATTGGGAGGATGCCGGCGAGGCTTTTGACGTGATGTTCGCCCTCTATGGTCGCGCGGACGCCGAATCCTTGCAAGACGTTTCGGCCGAGTATCTCGCCCATCAGAGCTCACGAGCTTACCTGCGAGCTGCCGAGCTCGGTCACGCGACGGCGAGGAAACTGCTTGAATACGAGCAGGTGATAAAGGTGCAGAGGAAGAAGCTCATCACCATGGGGCTGGAGGCCGCCAAGTGGAAAGATCATGAGGTACTCGCACGTCGCCTTTCTGATCTCTGAGATAGTCGCCTTTTGTGCCGATGGATTTTTGCTTAACCGCTGCTTTTTTACCTGTACAGGCCGCCGAGGTGGAGATGGCGAAGAAGGTGTCCCAGCTGGAGAAGGAGCTGGAGGATACTCGGCAAACCTTGGAGGCTGCCCAAGTTCGCATCGCCGAGCTGGAAACTCGGCCTGCCGAGCAACAGCCTTCGTCGGCGGGCCCCTCCAGGGTTGGCAAGCAGATTCGGATACTTGGCGACGATATGGCGTATATTCGCCGGGAGATCATGCGAGCAACCGGGAAGGTGGTTCTAAGCAGTCTGAAGGCCGATGGCCTCTTAAAGCCAGAGGCAATGAACCTGACTGTCATGGACATCATCCCCGCACTACTCGCCGAAGAGTCCAACTCCCCTATGCGAGATCTTCCATCCTCATCCACCGATTCCGAGGATGACGATTCTGAGGACGAGGGTGATGATGGCGAAGATGTCGACACTGATGGCGAGGATGGTGGCGATGATGGTGCATAGTCGCCTGGCCCCCTTTTGCAAATCTGTACAACAATTTTTGTATATGTACATATGAAAGTAAATGAATACAATTTTTTGCTCGCCTTTTGTAGTCGCTTTTTGCTTTTCTTCTTTTTGTGATCATGCCGAGTAGACTCTTAGGTTCGAGGAGAGGTTGAGTGCTCGCTAGGTGATTAAGCATAGACGAGATAAGATCCTGCGGACGACGATCATAACTTACTCGCACATTAGTCGCTCGCTTGTTGGATACTCGCCCATATATACTGGCACCCGCATACTCGCATCTTCATACTCACACCTGCATATGAAGAAGGATCTTTGAGATATGCACTTCTAAGACTTCATTTTGTACCTCCATGTTGATGCTGTTGAAGAGATCGACACAGTAGGGAATAACTGTCGGGGAGGTTCCAATGGAGCACCTTCCAAGGGAACACAACATCCCAAGGTCTTTACCCTGCTGCTCTTGTTGATGCTGTTGAAGAGGTCGACACAGTGGGGGATGACTGTCGGGGAGGTTCCAATGGAGCACCTTCCAAGGAACACACCATCCCGAGGTCTTTACCCTACTGCTCTTGTTGATGCTGTTGAAGAAGTCGACACAGTAGGGAATAACTATCGGGGAGGTTCCAATGGAGCACCTTCCAAGGGAACACAACATCCCAAGGTCTTTACCCTGCTGCTCTTGTTGATGCTGTTGAAGAGGTCGACACAGTGGGGGATGACTGTCGGGGAGGTTCCAATGGAGCACCTTCCAAGGAACACACCATCCCGTGGTCTTTACCATGCTGCTCTTATTGATGCTATTGAAGAGGTCGACACAGTAGGGGATGACTGTCGGGGAGGTTCCAATGGAGCACCTTCCAAGGAACACACCACCCCGAGGTCTTTACCCTGCTGCTCTTGTTGATGCTGTTGAAGAGGTCGACACAGTAGGGGATGACTGTCAGGGAGGTTCCAATGGAGCACCTTCCAAGGAACACACCATCCCGAGGTCTCCATCCTACTGCTCTTGCTAATGTTGTTGAAGAGATCGATACAGTAGGGAATGACTGTCGGGGAGGTTCCAATGGAGCACCTTCCAAGAAACACACCATCCTGAGGTCTCCATCCTACTGCTCTTGCTAATGCTGTTGAAGAGATCGACACAGTAGGGAATGACTGTCGGGGAGGTTCCAATGATGCACCTTCCAAGGAACACACCATCCCGAGGTCTCCATCCTACTGCTCTTGCTAATGCTGTTGAAGAGATCGACACAGTAGAGAATGACTGTCAGGGAGGTTCCAATGGAGCACCTTCCAAGGAACACACCATCCCGAGGTCTCCATCCTACTGCTCTTGCTAATGCTGTTGAAGAGATCGACATAGTAGGGAATGACTGTCGGGGAGGTTCCAATGGAGCACCTTCCAAGGAACACACCATCCCGAGGTCTCCATCCTACTGCTCTTGCTAATGCTGTTGAATAGATCGACACAGTAGGGAATGACTGTCGGGGAGGTTCCAATGGAGCACCTTCCAAGGAACACACCATCCCGAGGTCTCCATCCTACTGCTCTTGCTAATGCTGTTGAAGAGATCGACACAGTAGGGAATGACTGTCGGGGAGATTCCAATGGTGCACCTTCCAAGGAACACACCATCCCTAGGTCTCCATCCTACTGCTCTTGCTAATGCTATTGAAGAGATCAACACAGTAGGGAATGACTGTCGGGGAGGTTCCAATGGAGCACATTCCAAGGAACACACCATCCCGAGGTCTCCATCTTACTGCTCTTGCTAATGCTGTTGAAGAGATCGACACAGTAGGGAATGACTGTCGGGGAGGTTCCAATGGAGCACCTTCCAAGGAACACACCATCCCGAGGTCTCCATCCTACTGCTCTTGCTAATGCTGTTGAAGAGATCGACACAGTAGGGAATGACTGTCGGGGAGGTTCCAATAGAACACCTTCCAAGGAACACACCATCCCGAGGTTTCCATCCTACTGCTCTTGCTAATGCTGTTGAAGAGATCGACACAGTAGGGAATGACTGTTGGGGAGGTTCCAATGGAGCACCTTCCAAGGAACACACCATCCCGAGGTCTCCATCCTACTACTCTTGCTAATGCTGTTGAAGAGATCGACACAGTAGGGAATGACTGTCGGGGAGGTTCAAATGGAGCACCTTCCAAGAAACACACCATCCCGAGGTCTCCATCCTACTGCTCTTGCTAATGCTGTTGAAGAGATCGACACAGTAGGGAATGACTGTCAGGGAGGTTCCAATAGAGCACCTTCCAAGGAACACACCATCCCGAGGCCTCCATCCTACTGCTCTTGCTAATGTTGTTGAAGAGATCGACACAGTAGGGAATGACTGTCAGGGAGGTTCCAATGGAGCACCTTCCAAGGAACACACCATCCCGAGGTCTCCATCCTACTGCTCTTACTTTTTACTAAGAGGTCGTCCATGCACACCTCCAGGTTCCTCCCCTTTTGCCCCTTGAACACGTGGTCCATCATTCGCTGGTAGGTGGCCCCAGCGTTCTTCAAGCCGAAAGGCATCATCCTATAGCTGTAGCAGCCATCACCCGTGATGAAGGATACATTGCGACAATTGGGGGGATGCATTCTGATCTGATGGTATCCTGAAAATGCATCAAGAAAGCCCATCACAGAAAAACCGACGGTTGAATCAACCAGCGCGTCGATCCGAGGCAGGGGATAACAATCTTTGGGGCAACTTTTATTCATCAACGAAAAATCTACACACATTCTCCAGCCCCCCACACTCTTCTTAACCATTACAACATTTGAGACCCAGCCTGGATACTGGATCTCGGATACAAAACCTGCATCAAGCAGTTTCTTTACTTCATCTCTGATAGGTCCAGCCAGCACGATGACACTGGACCTCTTCTTCTGGCGGACGGGCTTAGCAGCCGGGTCCAGGTTGAGATGATGGCAGACAACCTCTGGATCGATCCCTGGCATCTCAGCTGCACTCCAAGCGAAGATGTCGACGTTCTCCTGCAGGCACGTCGCCATCTCCACCTTCTCGCTGACTTTCAGCGATCCTCCGATCTTCAGCAACCCAGGTACTCCTGCAACAGAGAGTACCTCGATTTCTTCTATCTCCTCGGATGCCTCCAGTCTGGCTGCGCTCCCCTGCATCTTCTCGAACTCCTCGGCTTCGGCCATCCAGCTAATAGTGCTGACGGCATTGAGGTAACATTCGCGGGCGGCTCTTGGATCGCTCCTGATACTCACCTGAACGTCCCCCTGACAGTACTTCAAGCACTGATGGTAGGAGGATGGAACGACCTTGAAAGTGTTAAGAAGCGGCCTTCCGAAGATGTCTTTGTAACAACTCGGGGCCTCTACAATGACGAAGCGGCAGGTAAGTTGAGTGCCACCGAGCGTTAAGAGGAGATCTACTCCTCCTTCTACCGCCTGCTTCTCTCCGGAGAAGCCAAAGAGAGGTCCATCTGATGCTCGAACTCTTTCTGCTCTGACTCCCAATCCGTCGAACATCCTCTTAAAGATGACGTTCACGGAGCTACCGTTGTCGATGAGGATTCGATCCACGGTGAAATCTTCCACGACTGCTTGGACAACGAGGGCATCATGGAAGGGGTTCTCATTTCCTAACATGTCTTCTTCGGAGAAGGTGATCTCCTCCAACGGGGGCGGTGCCTGCGAGGTCGAGGCGACACTCTTACGATAAATTTGATGGAGACTTCCCTTGCGGGAAGCTCCCAGCCCTGCACCCCCGTGGATCACTCCTACTCCTCTGCCTCCTTGAGCCACCTCTCCTCGACCTCCATGGTCGACTCGGTCCTCGTTCCTCCTTCGACCGACGGCTTGAACTATCGGCGGCTCGACAGGGGCTTCATTTCTCGGTAGCTCCCCT
Source organism: Dactylorhiza incarnata (assembly GCA_033032865.1). NCBI lineage: Eukaryota > Viridiplantae > Streptophyta > Magnoliopsida > Asparagales > Orchidaceae > Dactylorhiza > Dactylorhiza incarnata. Next base: position 81,367 of record JAWHQI010000983.1, on the reverse strand, counting down.
TCTGCCTCTCCTGCTGTCAACCTCCGACGGGCTTCCCAAAAATCTGGGCAAGCCATTGTCCCGTGACCTGCTACCTGATGCAGATCACAAAAGAGGGGGATATCCTCTTCCTGCTGCATCTTCCTTCGATTCTTCTTTCCTTGCCTGGCGCCACGCCTGGCTATTGCCATCGCCTCTTCCCTCCCTCTGTCCTGACGCCTTTCTGGTTGATCGTGACGCCTTCTCTCCGGGGATCTCTCCTGATCCCCGCGCTGAGGTCCCCTAGCCGGCCTCCAAGGTGGTCGGTTAGCGGGAGCTTGGTATCGTCTTTCTTCCTCTCGACGCTCCGGTGCCACGATGGGTCTCTTCTCATCGTGCCTTTTTGTCTCCTCCTTCTTTCTCTCCTCCCTCCTTTTCTCTTCCAGCTTCCTTTTCTCCGCCTTCCTGGGCTCTTCCTTTTTCTTCTTCTCGGGGGTCTTCTCTTCCTCCTCCTCTTCGTCCTCCTTGGTCACTCGGGTGAGCCTGGCTAGAAAGTCGCGGTTGGAAGCCTCACCCTGGACAAACTGGTTGGCCCTTTCAATGAGATTGCCGTAGGAGTATGGAGGAATCCTACCAATCTCCAACTTGAAGAGCCCTTCCTGAAGACCGAAAGTCAGAGCCAGCTGCAAGGTGCGACCATCCACCTCCTGGATGTGTAATACCTTCTCCTGGAAGCGATCGATGTAGTCCCCCAACGTTTCTTTCGCTCCCTGCGTCAGATGAAAAAGGGTCGTAGCCTCCTTTTTTAACTTCTTCGCCGTGGCGAACCGCATCGTCAGCCCCCGACAAAGGTCTTCAAAGCAGTAGATGGAACCCTCCGGTAACTGGTGGAACCAGTCCCTTGCCTTCCCTCGGAGGGAGATCGCGAATAACCTACATTTAAAGGCGTCAGACATGGTCCGGATGGAGGCGACGTCCTCGAACCACTGGATGTGTCGGATAGGGTCCTCCCTCCCCGAGTAGTAATTCATCGAGGGATCCCTGAACCTCTGGCACCGGCGCGATGATGATCTCCTCACAAAATGGGCTCCTCCCTCCAATCTGGCGACGATCATCCATCTGGCGAGTATCGCCCCCATACTCGCTATTGGGGTGAGTACCACCTCCATACTCGTTGTATGGGCGAGTATTGCCTCCATACTCGCTATAGGGGCGAGCACCATAATACCTCGTCTGCTCCTCCTCTCCTCGAAACTGGACCCCGCCAGCACCTTGCGAGTTTTGCGGGCAGAACCGCGACCTCCTTGGTAGCTCGATTTCTTCGACATGATCCTTCCCTGCTCGCCTGGAGGGAGCACCTTCTTCGACCTCCACAGGACGATGGGGTGAAGTCACCGTTCCCTCTGTGTGAGTTTGAAGAACTGCTCGAAGAGTTCCTTCCATTCGCTTCGAGAACTCTTCAAAGGCCGCCAACGTCACGAACCCGCCACCACCGGCCGAGTTGCCGACAACCCCCTCCTGGTCGCCTACTACCACCATCTTTTCTTCCCACTAAGCTTTCTTTCTCTGACTGCGGTCCACGCTCACCGCACCAAAGTGTTGACGCCAGGAAAATCCTGACCTCAAGATTCGGGCCGATGCAGCCGGAGACTACTTGCCAAGCGGCTCGAAGAGATGGCTTGGCGGGCAACTATGAGGAAGCTAGAAGAGCAATAAACAGGACCCCAGGTGCTACGGCAGGGAGGTCCCACCACGTACCCAGAAGCTCCGAAGAGACTTCCCCTCCAAGACCAAAAATGGCCGAGCAGGGTACAAGGAAGGCACCGGCTTGACTAGTACCGGGAGTAGCGGCCAAGTGCGATAGGTTCCAGAGTGCAAGAGCAGGGTTTCAAGAGCTCAAGTCCATGTGCCAATCCAAGTACCCCTGGGGTCCTATTTATAGGGAAACCAAGGGGTAGGGAGGGGGGGGGGGGGGGGTTATAGTCCTGCCCCTGCCTGGCGACTATGGGATACTCGGCGAGCATTAAGCCATAGTCACCCATCTGGCGAGTATTGGGTGATGCTCGCACATTCCGGGCCAGTACTCGCCCAGGTCTTCTACTGCCCCGGTATTCGACGAACTCCTCTCGGCTGACTTTGTCTTGGTGTCTTGAACCGTTGATTTCTGTGTTGACCTTTTGACTTTTGACCTTTGCCTACGTGGCTTTTGAATGGGCCCACCCTCGGAGAATGAGGGTTGTACACAGAGAACCTGACGATTTACACAGACTCTCAACTCGTAGTCTCGCAAGTCGAAGGAGACTACGAGGCTAAGAGCGACCAGATGACGAAATACCTCGCGTTCACAAAATTACTCCTTCAGAAGATCTCGTCATATCAAATTCTACACATCCACCGGGAGCAGAATTCTAGGGCAGACACTCTATCCAAGCTCGCCACTTCACCCTCCAGCTACCAGTCTCGAAGACGCCGAATCGAAGAGATCGTGGTTCCAAGCATTTAATTAAGGGCCATGGGAGATCGCAACCATCCACCAAGAAGAGTCATCCTGGATGACCCCATTATGAGTTTACCTCGAGCACGGACACCTCCCTGAAGATCGCTTAGAAGCGCGAAGGTTACGGATGTGGGCGACATCATTCACCATTATAGACGAGGAGCTTTACAAGCGGGCGTTCTCAGGACCATATCTAAAGTGCCTACCGGCAGACGAGGCGGACTACGCCCTCAGAGAAGTGCACGTGGGGAGTCTGCGGAGAACACCTAGGCGGGAAGGCGTTGGCACAAAAGGTACTACGCCAAGGTCTCTATTGGCCAACAATGAAGAGGGACGCAGCCGAACTAGTCCAAAAATGCAGGAGCTGTCAACTGCATGCCAACGTACCTCATCAGCCCCCAGTCACACTTTCCGCGCTCCAAAGTGCGTGGCCATTCGCGTAATGGGAAATCGACCTCCTCGGCCCTCTACCTTTAGCATCCGGCCAGAGGAAGTTTATCATCCTAGCCATCGATTACTTCACCAAGTGGGTAGAAGCGGAGCCCCTAGCCAAAATCACAGAAGAGAACGCCAAACAATTTGTCTGGAAGAACATCGTCTGCCGCTTCGGTATCCCAACAACAATTATTGCCGACAACGACACTCAATTCACCGGGAAGTCCTTCACCAAGATGTGTGAGGATCTGAAGATCAACCTTCGTCATACTGCCGTAGCACATCCGCAAACCAACGGGCAAGTAGAAGTCATGAATCGCACAATCCTCAAAGGGTTGAAGACGCGCTTAGAAGAAGCTGGGCGACAATGGGTAGACGCACTCCCAAATGTACAATGGGTGTACCGCACAACGGAAAGGACCCCTACAGGAGAGACACATTACAACCTCTGTTACGATACTGAAGTTGTCATCCCCGTCGACGTCGGCCTTCCGAGCACTCGAGTGCTAACCTTCGATCCCAGCAAGAATGAGGGGCTGCTTCGGGAAAATCTCGACCTAATCCCCGAAGTTCGGGACGACGCCGCTCAACGTACCGCATCCTACCAAAGGCGTGTAGCCCGAATCTATGACAGGAGGGTGAAGCCCAGGCCAATCAACGTGGGAGATCTCGTCCTACGCAGCATCGAGGCAGCCGGCAAAGGCCCCCAAGGAGATAAGCTCTCACCGACCTGGGAAGGCCCATACGTTGTCACTACAGTCGTAAGGCCCGGAACATACATGCTCAGAACAACGGAAGGGAAGACTCTACCATGCACCTGGAACGCCCAGAACCTGCGCCGCTTTTATCAGTAATACAAAGTCTTCTATCACGCAAAAAGTCGCGAACCCAGACTCGTGCAAACTTATCTTATATTACCTATCATGTACTAAGCCGCGAGCTCAGAATCGCGCAAACTTATCTTATGTTATGTATTGTACGCAAAGCCGCGAGCTCAGACTCGTGCAAACTTATCTTACATTATGTACTGTATGCAAAGCCGCGAGCTCAGACTCGTGCGAACTTATCTTGTATTGCAAAAACTATGCGCAAAACAATTTTTTATTATAAGTATATATATATATATGTATATATATATGCTTCAACACCTATATTCAATTAAGAAAGATCTTTATTTCGGGGCCCTGCCCCGGGGACTTCGCACCGCTGTCGATTGAAGGTTCGCCCTTCTCCTCCGCCGTAGAGTCCCGTCGTCGTAGGGGCATGCCCCCTTGCGTTCGCCCCTGGTTTGAATACACCATCTATTCACCAGCCATCTCGGGGCCCTGCCCCGGGGACTTCGCACCGCCGTCGATTGAAGGTTCGCCCTTCTCCTCCGTCGTAGAGTCCCGGCGTCGTAAGGGTCTGCCCCCTTACGTTCGCCCCCGGTTTGAATACACCAGCTATTCAACGGCCATCTCGGGGCCCTGCCCCGGGGACTTCGCACCGCCGTCGATTGAAGGTTCGCCCTTCTCCTCCGCCGTAGAGTCCCATCGTCGTAAGGGCCTGCCCCCTTACGTTCGCCCCCGGTTTGAATACACCAGCTATTCACCGGCCATCTCGGGGCCCTGCCCCAGGGACTTCGCACCGCCGTCGATTGAAGGTTGGCCCTTCTCCTCCGCCGTAGAGTCCCGGCGTCGTAAGGGCCTGCCCCCTTATGTTCGCCCTCAGTTTGAATACACCCGCTATTCACCGACCAAATTTATTGTGTAAAAGCCGCGAGCCCAGACTCGTGCAAATTTATAAAAAGCCGTGAGCTCAGACTCACGCCAACTAATCTAACATTTTGTGGACAACCACCAAGCTACTCAGGTACCGACGCTAAACGGCGGGCTCGCCGCAATCTCCAACGCAACCGCTGGACAGCACTCCCACAACCTATCAAAGCAAGACATAAGTTTCTCTCACAACAAGGGTCGGGCCACAACCCCTAGCACGTCATGCAGAGATAACAATGACCAAAGCCGCCGCAGAAAAATCAAAACCTCCGAACTCCTCCGCACAGTGATCCAGACTCCGAAGGTTTGGGGGGCTTATGATATGCACCCGTATAGTTATGGGATGCGTTTAGAGAAAAACCCCACTAAAGAGAAGTGGTGGTAGTGGAGTCAAAGGTCCATCACGTGAGCGCAGGAATCGAAAAATTCGCCGCCAGACCCACGCCCCGCCGAACATCGCGCATCACCATAACCGCACCCTCATTATGAGGGGGCACGGTCTAACCGCACCCCATGGAGGGTGCGACCAAGCCGCACCCCCATGGGGTGCGGCCGGCCATGCCGCACCCCGTATGGGGTGCGGCCGGCCAAGCCGCACCCCGTATGGGTGACGCCGGCCGCACCCCCTTAGGGTGCGGTCATGCCGCACCCCATATGCGGTGCAGCCATGCCGCACCCTTTATGGGGTGCGGCCGGCCAAGCCGCACCCCATATGGGTGCGGCCGGCCGCACCCCCTTAGGGTGCGGCCATGCCGCACCCCCTATGGGGTGCGGCCGGCCGCATCCCCTTGAGGGATACAGCCCGGGCGCACCCCCTTAGGGTGCGGCCTAACCACACCCCTTGGGTGCGGTCAAGTTCCCTCCCCGTGGAGGGGTTCGGGCGCGCCCCCCTCCCCAAGCTCGATGTGCGCCCTTTGGGCCCCGGATTCCGCTCAGAGCACTCTCGCGCTCGTAACATGCTCAGAACGCCTCTAAGCGCGTTCGGAGCACTTTCGTGTTCGTTGCACGCTCAGAACGCTTCTGAGCGCGCTTGCGCGCCCGAAACATTTTCGCATTTCTGATATGCTCACATTTTGTCTTTCTGACGGGCTCCCATTTTGTCTTTCTAGCATGCTCACATTTTGTCTTTCTAGCATGCTCACATTTTGTCTTTCTAGCTTCTCAGATTTCAGGAACAATCCGTCGCCTTCTTCGCCTCCGACAAAGCTGCCCAAACTGCCCGAACTGCCCGAACTGCCCGAACTGCCTGAACTGCCCGAGGGGCGAGATGGTCATTTACGAAAAATGGCGATCCGTGTGCTCCAAACCGGAAAATATGATTCGTACGCCAGGTGGTTACGGTGGTTACAACGGCAAAATTACCGGGCTACCCCCGACCAAAGCTATAAAAGGAGCCCCAGGGCTTCATTTCACGGGACCTTGCCTTCTGCACCCGGGGGAGCTCCTTGAAGATTTTCACAGAATTCTCCTTCGGCGCTTGAAGATCTCCTTCGTGGACTTGAAGATTTCCTTCATCCCGAAAGGTGATAACTTCCAAAATGAAGTTATCTTGTGCCCGTTTTTTTATCTAGTTTGTAGCATGGTATGCATTATACAAGAGCATAAATGAGTTAATAATGAAATATTCTTATTTGTAGTCATTATTCGCACTTTTATATCATTTATCTCAGGTATTATGAAGAACTCCTATGGTGGGTCGCATGCTGAGCTTTATTGTAAAGTGGGTGCTGTCCAAACTGCATATTGGTAGCAGGATTTGCAACAAATCTGCCGAATTGTTGCGAACTGGTGGTTGCATTTAACAAATAAAACCCTCAGATCTTGTGGGCCCACCTTTTCTTTGAAAGAAGAGAAGATTAAATCTGAATCCAGCTTTGATGGAGAGAGAAAAGGTGGGCTGGCCTGATTGATTTGACAAGTGAAAGCAAAGGAGGAGGCTGACCTTGGGGCATGAGTTACGGCAAGGCTTGGAAAATGAAGGGGGAGAATTAAATTAATTTATCTAGGAGATATAAGGGGGATTTTAAAAAAGGAGAAAAGGAAGGGAAGAGAGAGTGCTGTAGAGAGAAAAACCAGAGAGGAACAGAGGAGAGCTGGAGATTTTCGAAGAACAAAGAAGGAGGAAGAGGAGTATCGGCTAACCAGGAAGGAAGGAGACTTCTTTCCGGATTTGCATTTCCATGATGCTCTGTAAGATCGTTTTAATTTTGGGTTGTATCTTCATGAGCATGAACTAATTCCTTTATCTTGTATTGTGATGGTATTTTGAATGATGTAATGATGATGTTTTAATTTCGCTTTGTGAATGGTTTCGTGAGTGGCTTTATCAAATCTATGATCTTTATCTTATAACTTTTGGCCAAAGTTGTATCATTCTACTGCGCTCCATAAATCGAGTGACGAGTTGCGCAAGTGTGTCGTAGATTTGGTATACCGCTTGAAGAGTGAAAGAGATTTCCTCTTGGCGTTAGCAACTTGGATTTGTAGGCGTTATGCGATCTTTTAATTCACCTTAGTTAGAGATAACAAGGGAAAGGAAGGATTAGGGAGTTCCGATATCGAGAGATACGGGTTTCTAATTTCAAATCGTTGCAAGGCACTTCACTAAACGTTAGTCACAATGTCACCTTCATAACCTCAATGCATTGTACAAGGGAAGTCGCAATACAAGATTGTTTTCCCCTAATACTAGAAATCAGTTTCTCAAATAGCATAGTTGGTTTCAATTAGAAATAATTACTCTTAGTTGTTTTCATGTAAGTTAAATCGCTGTTATCAATTCGCTTGGATTTAAAGAAAAGCCTTAGCTAGTAGTTGCACGCTCTAAATTCATCACCTCCCTGTGGAGACGATAATTACTCACTTTATACAACTTGATTCGACGCGTTCTCTTGCGTTTAAATTAGCATTAAAAGTCATATTTAAAAAGCTTATCAAGTTTGGCGCCGTTGCCGGGGAGGCGTAACGAATTTAGTGTTTGTCTTGCAATATTAGTGACGCTTAGTATTTGGAGCTCAAGTTTTATTTTTAGTTTGTTTATTTTTGTTATTGTTCTTTTTGTTTGCTGTTATTCGGTGGTGCATGTTCAGGTATCGTTCAGTAGAACTAATCCCGATAAATTTTGAAATTGAACGAGCGTGTAGACAAAATCGAAAGTCAGTAAGGTTGGAAAACACTAGGCAGATCACTATGGATCTAAACGGTCAGAATAACAATGATGATAATATTCATGACGAAGGTCAAGATATAGGTGGTCAGGTAGAACACAATGGGCACCCAATCGAGAATAGAAGAACATGTCGCGAGTACAACATGCCTTTTAGAGGGGGAATTCAATTTAGCATTACTAGACCCGCCATTGAAGCTAACAACTTTAAAATCGATTCAACTACTATGCAATTAGTTCAACATAATAAATTCGGCGGACTAAATCATGAAGACCCCAACTCACATTTAAGAACTTTTATTGAAATATGCGTTACGTTCAAGATTAATGGTGCGTCTGAAGAAGCAATCAAACTTCGCTTGTTTCCTTTCTCATTGGAAGAAAAAGCAAAAGATTGGCTAAACTCAATGCCTAATGCTTCTATCACCACCTGGACATCTTTGGTAGAAAAATTCTTAGCTAAGTATTTTCCTCCCTCTAAGACTGCAAAATTAATGCGTGATATATCTACATTTATGCAAGGGAATGGGGAAACGTTGTATGACGCGTGAGAAAGGTTCAAGGAGCTATTGCGGAAGTGTTCCCATCATGGCTTAGCCATTCATCAGCAGGTATGGACCTTCTACAATGGTCTCCAGACGTCCACAATGATTCAAGTGGACGGAGCCGCAGGAGGTTCTCTAATGAATAAGTATCCGGAGGATGCTTACTCGATATTGGAAGACTTATCTTCCAATAACTATCATTCGCTAGAATGACAAGGACCTTCTTCATCAGACGTATACCAAGTAGATCAATTGACATCATTTGCAGCGTTAATGACCGCTCAATTTAACTCAATGAACAAGCGATTAGATGCCTTAACATTAAACCAAAGTCAAATGACTCCCCAAGCAAATAGTATATCCAAACCCTTGCCCGCTATTAGTCCCTCACTCACCGTCGAACAACTAATCAGCCATAATGAAGAAGCCAACTACATTAGCGGTCTTCAAAGACAAAACAATAACGCATTTTCAAACAGTTACAACCCCGAGTGGCGAAACCACCCCAACTTTTCATGGAAAAGTAATCCCGGAATGACCCCACCACATTTATTCAACTCAAATCCTAATCAACCTCAAAACCAAACTCTTAATCAACAAGGGGTGTCTAGGAAGTTAACAGATGACCTTATAATAGAATCCATGCACAAGAATGATGCTCGCGTATCTAGTTTAGAAGGGTCTTTGCGTATAATTGAATCTCAATTGGGTCAAATAGCTAATGCGTTGAGCCTTAGACCACAAGGTACACTCCCCGCAGATACAATCCCAAATCCAAAGGGTGATAATCATCAATGTAAAGCGGTGACGTTACGGAGTGGGAAAGAGCTAGAAAATGGTAATATGAAGGACTACCTCAAGAAAAGTAGTGTCGAGAATATGTGTGATAATGATATTCCTAGCAAGATGAATGAGGAACCTAGGCATAATGGTGATGGTAAAGATGGGAAAGAAGTAGAAATAGAAGAGGGAAATTAGAATGAAACAAGATTTGAATCCATAAAGAAGAAAGAAAGTGAAAAGGTATACCCGTCGCCGCCTTTCCCCCAAAGGCTAAAAAAAAGCAAGTTGGATCACCAATTTCAGAAATTTTTAGAAATTTTTAAGAAATTGCACATTAATATTCCTTTTGCGGAGGCCCTTGAACAAATGCCAAGTTATGTCAAATTTCTGAAAGACATCCTTATGAAAAAGAGGAAATTTGGAGTGAACGAAACGGTGGCACTCACTTACGAGTGTAGCGCAATCTTTCAAAAACTTCCGCCAAAATTAAAAGATCCGGGAAGTTTTACTATACCTTGTTCTATTGGGTATCTATTTGAAGGACGAGCATTATGTGATCTTGGGGCAAGCATTAATCTAATGCCGCTTTCTATCTTTAGGAAGTTGAAATTGGGAGAAATCACAAAATCATCGCTTACCTTGCAATTAGCGGATAAAACTCTTGTTTATCCTAAGGGGATCATAGAAGACGTGCTTGTGAGGGTAGGAAAATTTATTTTCCCGGTGGACTTTGTAGTATTAGAAATGGAGGAAGACAAGGAGGTCCCCATCATTGTTGGGAGACCCTTTTTAGCAACCGCAAGAACATTGATCGATGTGCATAAAGGCGAATTGACTATGAGAGTCAATGATGAGCATGTTACTTTTAATGTCCTCAAGGCTATGAAGTACCCTCTTGAGAAGGAAGATGATATGGAGGACGTGCGGAGTATTTCCATTTATGACTACAATTCAAAATTTAAATTAGGTAGTCAAGAGGCTACGCTGTATCGGGTGTTAACCAATGAGGGGATATCTGACGATGAGGAGGAAGAACATGAATGTCTTAAAATCCTTGAAGGTCAATCTACATATTTCCGAAAACCGGAAGCATTTGAGATGCCGGAAAAGTCTTTGGTGGACAAACCTTCTCTTATAAATCCGCCCACACTAGAATTAAAACCTCTCCCGGATCATCTCACTTATGCTTACCTAGGAGAAAACGACACCTTGCCCATCATAATTAATTCGAAGTTACCTCCGGAACAATATCATAAGTTAATAGAGTTATTAAAGCAATACAAATTGGCAATAGGGTGGACCATCGCCGACATTAGGGGAATTAGCCCTTCCTTGTGCATGCATAGAATCCTATTAGAAGAGTCATTTAAGGGATCGGTAGAGCACCAACGACGTTTAAGTCCACCCATGAAAGAAGTGGTTAAAAAAGAAATCATCAAGTGGTTAGATGCAGGAATTATATATCCTATATCAGATAGTGCTTGGGTCTCGCCGGTACAATGCGTTCCAAAAAAGGGAGGAATGACTATAATCAAAAATGACAAGAATGAATTGATTTCTACGCAAACGGTCATGGGTTGGCGCATCTGTATGGATTATAGAAAGCTAAACACAGCTACTAGGAAAGATCACTTCCCATTACCATTTATCGACCAAGTTTTGGATAAATTGGCCGGAAACGACTTTTTTCTGTTTTTTAGACGGGTATTCTGGTTATAACCAGATCACCGTTGATCCTGAAGATCAGCACAAGACCACATTCACATGTCCATTCGGAACCTTCGCATTTAGATGAATGCCATTTGACTTATGTAATGCTCCGGCGACGTTTCAGAGATGTATGATAGCGATATTCTCAGATATTATGGATGACGGAATAGAGATCTTCATGGATGACTTTTCAATTTTTGGAAAGTCATTCGATGAATGCTTAAGTTGTCTAGAAAAAGTGCTCTTGCGCTGTGTCGAAACTAACCTTGTATTGAACTGGGAAAAGTGTCATTTTATGGTACGAGAGGGGATAGTTTTAGGACATCGTGTCTCTAAGAGCGGGTTGGAAGTAGATAGGGCGAAGATTGAAATAATTGAAAAATTGCCGGAGCCCAAAAATGTCAAAATGTTGCGAAGCTTCTTAGGATACGCTGGGTTTTATAGAAGATTCATTCAGAATTTTGCAAAGATAGCTAAACCGTTGAGTGGATTGCTTGAAAAGGATATAAAATTTCATTTTGATGATTCTTGTTTGCGTGCTTTTGAAGAACTTAAAGCTTGTTTGATCACGGCTCCTATTGTGGTTTCTCCGGAATGGGGAGAACCATTTGTATTAATGTGTGACGCAAGTGACTATGCGGTAGGTGTTGTGTTAGGGCAAGTGCGGGAGAAGATCTTCCACACAATAGCGTACGCTAGTAAAACTTTAATAGATGCCCAAATCAACTACACCACAACTGAAAAAGAGTTACTTGCTGTAGTTTTCGCCTTTGAGAAGTTCAGGTCTTATCTCTTGTGCACCGCGGTCATAGTTTATACCGACCATGCCGCCATTCGCTTTCTTATGGATAAGAAAGAAGCCAAACCTCGATTGATTCGGTGGGTACTTTTATTACAAGAATTCGACTTAAAAATTAAAGATAGGAAGGGAGTAGACAACCCGGTCGCAGATCATCTTTCTAGGATCGAGTGTCCCAATTTGTTACCACGTTCCGAGATTGACGAAAGATTTCCCGATGAATGGTTGTTAGCCATATCCGACAAACCTACACCTTGGTTTGCAGATTATGTGAACTATATTGTGAGCAACATATTGCCACCGGGATTACTTTACCAACAGAGGAAGAGATTCCTACACCAAGTACGATCTTATCTATGGGACGATCCCTATTTATTCAAGGTTGGGGCAGACGGAGTGGTGAGACGATGCGTGTTTGAGGAGGAAATGAAATCTATATTGGAGAGTTGTCACAATTCTCCTTATGGAGGACATTTCATGGGAAATCGTACTGCAATGAAGATTCTAGAAGCTGGTTTCTTTTGGCCCAATTTATTCCGTGATGCTAATGAGTTTGTAAAGCTATGTGATCAATGTCAACGCAGCGGGAACATTAAAGGAGCTGATGCTATGCCAATGAGTGTCATATTGGAAGTGGAGCTTTTTGATGTGTGGGGCCTAGACTTCATGGGGCCCTTTGTGAATTCCAAAGGAAATCTCTATATTCTTCTAGCTGTAGACTATGTATCCAAGTGGGTAGAGGCAGTAGCGACAATGAAAAATGATGCCAAGGTGGTGTTACATTTCTTGAAAATTATATCTTTAACCGATTTGGTACCCCCAGAGCTATTATTAGTGACGGGGGGAGTCATTTCTGTAACACCCAATTTGCGGCGCTTTTGAGGAAATATGGTGTCACGCATAAAGTCGCACTATCCTATCATCCCCAAACTAATGGGCTAGCTGAGGTATCGAATCGCGAAATTAAGAAAATACTCGCTAAGACTGTTAGTGTAAACTGCAAGGATTGGTCACAAAAGCTTAACGACGCGCTATGGGCCTATAGAACCGCTTACAAGACACCCATAGCTAGGTTTATCCCCATATCGCTTAGTTTATGGAAAGGCATGTCATCTGCCCTTGGAGTTGGAACACCGAGCCTATTGGGCCATAAAGAAAATAAACTATGATTTCCAAGATGCTAGCAAGAAAAGATTGTTGCAACTCAATGAGTTGGATGAGATTAGGATGAATGCTTATGAAAGCGCGAAAATTTATAAAGAACGAACAAAAAAATGGCATGACCAACGTTTAAATAAAAGACAATTTGAGCCGGGACAGCTAGTCCTTTTGTTTAATTCTCGTCTAAAATTATTTTCCGGTAAGTTAAAATCTCGTTGGTCAGGGCCCTTTAAGGTAAAAGAAGTGTATCCTCATGGTGCGGTGACCGTTGTGAATGAGAAGGACGATACTGAATTTAAGGTAAATGGTCAAAGGTTAAAAATCTATAGAGGGAGCGTCACCGAGCGAATGGTGTCATCAATCAGGTTGATCTAGCAACATAAGAAGGACAAAGTCCTGCCGGGACTGAAAATATGGCGCTTATTGGGAGGCAACCCAATCTTTTAGAATTTAGTTTTCGCGAATTTGTTTGGTTACGTTTTGTTTAGTTAACTTTCATTTTCTAGGCACTAAAATTTTGATAACACCTTTCAGCATTTGGACAAAAACATTTAAAACATTTTCTGTAGCCAAGTTCTGCTGAGCAAAAAAATTTTTCCAACACTTTGCAACATTTCGGCTGAAATGTTTTAACAATATTTTCTCTGCTATTTTCTGCGCTTGTTGAGAGCAACTGGGCTGGTTCAACTGAACCGGCGCATTTGTTTTAAGAAAAATTCAGGTTCGACTAAACCTGCCAGCCGGTTCAGTTGAACTGAACACTCCGGTTCGGCCAAACCTGCCCATCATTTTATTAAAAGCCGCAACCCGCCTGTCGACCTCTGCTCTTAAACCCTATCGCCTCTTCCCTCGAGCCGCAACCCGCCTGTCGCCTCCTCCCTCGAGACGCAACCCTACACCATCGCCGTTCGCTGCTCGTCCACGAGGCCACGAAGGGTACCGCGTCGTTCGATTCCGGCGTCGAATAACTGCTGCCCTACTGATCGGAGAAGACCATGGCGCCGAAGAAGCAAAGGCAGAAGGCCGTCGCAAAGACGATCCCCCACTTCGTCAACGATGAAGCCTCGGAGAGGTTCGAAATCCTGAGGACAAAGCCGGTGATCCTTGAACGAGGCTTCCAAATCGAGAAGCGCGGTTGGAGCTTAAGCTATGTCGAGCAAATCGAAAAGCAAGGGTGGACCTCCTTCTGTCATCCAAGAACTGAAGCCGTCCTGGAGTGGGTACGCGAATTCTACGCTAATGCACGGTTTCACTCCGCTGAAAAAACGAAGGTGCGAGGTAAAACTGTGGATTTTTCTGAGCTTGCTATTCATAGTTTCTTTGATATTCCCGATCTTGGGGGAGATGATTTTGAGAAGTTTAGAGCAATCACCCCTCCCCACGATGTCGCCGCCGCTCCGTGCCTCGCCGACGATGTTCGGTGGGCAAACGAAGGGAAGTACGTGCTCGATTCCGCATGCTTCACTCGTTCGGCAAAGGTTTGGTTGATGTTTGTGAACACCAACATCATGCCCACCAAGCATTCAAATCATGTGTCGATGGAGCGAGCTTATATTATATACTGTATTCTGCGCGGTACTCCGGTCAGAGTGGGGCGTTTAATTTCTGATCAGCTTAAGAAGAAGGTCAAGACGGATGGGGGAGGGCAATTGTGGTTCCCCACTCTCATTACCGAACTTTGTCGTCACCGAACTTTGTCGTCATGCGGGAGTTCCGTTTGAAGGCAGCGACAAAAGCATTCCGGTGGGCCACCACATCTCCCAGAAGGTGATTTCATCCTACATCAAAGTGCAAAAACAAAAGGATCCCACTGTGTCCAAGGCAGCTGCCCCTTCATCCCCTAAGGCTTCCTCCAGCACGACCCAAAAGGCCGTCAAGAATGTCGTCACCTCGGATGCACAGTTCACCACCATTATGGAGTATTTAAAATATATGGCCACTGCTCAGCGATATCACCACCGTCACATGGACGCGTACATGGATATAGTGCGGGGGGAGCAAATACGGATGATGGATCATGCAAAACTAGCGGTGGATAAGGGGGTATTTCCATTCGATAGCCCATTCGACAAAAAAGGGTATCTGGTCTTCGGTAAAAAGCGAATGCCTCCGTTTGAAGATGCGGTAGACAGCCCGGACGACGAGGAAACTGAGAGCGAAGACGAAGACGAAGACGACGACGACGACGAAGACGACGGCGCGGAAGATAGCGGTGAAGATGAATGAATAGTTGGAAGTTCTTTTGCTATTGTCTTCTTTTTGGAATGACCAATGTTATGATCTTTTTGTTTTATGTTATCTTATTATGATGGACAATGCTAAAAATTGCGATGATCTGCTACCTATTCTCATGTTTTGTTACTATTGCACGGTGTTACAACTCATGTGCTACTATAGGTATGTTTTAATTTAGTAATGTCATGAGAAATTGCTCTTTATATGCCTATGATTGTTTATTTCCTAAACATCTCACACCCTTGTTAACCCGTAGTTATACAATGAACAATATTATTGCCTTACTTTAGACTGTTCTGTAGGAGAAGTACTTGCCCCAAGGTTCATACAATCAAGGCAAGACGTGGGAGCTGAAAGTTTCAGATCTTAATTTCCAGGGACGTATCTCTATTCTCTTTTAGAAGCTTGTTTAAAATTTAGCATATTATATAACTTTGCTAGGGTCTAGCAAAACGTCTAAGCATGGGGGTGGTTATGCCTTGTATATTCCTACGGCATGTGTGATGAACTCATTTTCTCCTAATGCATGCGTGGCAATAATTTTCAAAGAAAAATTGACGAACTCTATTCGAGTTCACCATATGAATGAAATTAGTCACATATTCAAGTATTTTCAAGTTAATTTGATTAAAGATGCTATGCAATTTTAGAATGTCAGATTTTGATTTTTGTTAAGTTAGTAAGATTTGTTCTAAGCTCCTTTAAAAAGTTATTTTTGGCACTCTATTCCCTTAAAAGAGTTTGCTTATTTTATGTTTATTCCTTAGACGTCTGAACCCATAGCGAAAGAGTAAACAATAATTGATTCAATGAGGTCGGCCAAGACGTAGAAAGTTGGTATCATTCGTATTTTATTGAGCTTTCCAGTATGGGTGTTTAAAAAAAAATATCGTAGTGATACGTGGCCTAGGTATGTCCTCACATACTTAGAATGATCCCGACTATGAGAAAAAAAAATATCGTAGTGATACGTGACCTAGGTATGTCTCCACGTACTTGGAAAGATCCCGACTATGAGAAAAAAAAAGTATGAATGAATGAAAAATTTATATTAAACCCCATATTTGGAGAGCTTCTATGATTGTATACCCAGAGAAATTCGTTTTTTCTTTCTTGTGGCAGCCACCTCAAAGTCTCGGCTTATGTTTGCTTCTTTCTATTGGCAAGGAAGTTTAATGAAATAAGTATTGGAAATGAATAATTTTATAAGGGATAGCGCACGCCATTCTACTTTTTAAAGGAACTTTATCTTAAATTGAACTAACGGATTAGTGAACTTCTGAACCTCTAGTTATTGACAAGCATACTTGTATTTTATTTGAATTTCTTGAATATGTGTTGTTTGATTTATGATCGAGAGTAGAGTGAATCAATATGCTTTGACAATTATTGAGTTGCTGTCATCACAAATCATGTAACTTCGCTAGGGACTAGCAAAGAGCTAAGCATGGGGGTGTGATAACTTCCAAAATGAAGTTATCTTGTGCCCATTTTTTTATCTAGTTTGTAGCATGGTATGCATTATACAAGAGCATAAAGGAGTTAATAATGAAATATTCTTATTTGTAGTCATTATTCGCACTTTTATATCATTTATCTCAGGTATTATGAAGAACTCCTATGGTGGGTCGCATGCTGAGCTTTATTGTAAAGTGGGTGCTGTCCAAACTGCATATTGGTAGCAGGATTTGCAACAAATCTGCCGAATTGTTGCGAACTGGTGGTTGCATTTAACAAATAAAACCCTCAGATCTTGTGGGCCCACCTTTTCTTTGAAAGAAGAGAAGATTAAATCTGAATCCAGCTTTGATGGAGAGAGAAAAGGTGGGCTGGCCTGATTGATTTGACAAGTGAAAGCAAAGGAGGAGGCTGACCTTGGGGCATGAGTTACGGCAAGGCTTGGAAAATGAAGGGGGAGAATTAAATTAATTTATCTAGGAGATATAAGGGGGATTTTAAAAAAGGAGAAAAGGAAGGGAAGAGAGAGGGCTGTAGAGAGAAAAACCAGAGAGGAACAGAGGAGAGATGGAGATTTTCGAAGAACAAAGAAGGAGGAAGAGGAGTATCGGCTAACCAGGAAGAAAGGAGACTTCATTCCGGATTTGCATTTCCATGATGCTCTGTAAGATCGTTTTAATTTTGGGTTGTATCTTCATGAGCATGAACTAATTCCTTTATCTTGTATTGTGATGGTACTTTGAATGATGTAATGAGGATGTTTTAATTTCGCTTTGTGAATGGTTTCGTGAGTGGCTTTATCAAATCTATGATCTTTATCTTATAACTTTTGGCCAAAGTTGTATCATTCTACTGCGCTCCATAAATCGAGAGACGAGTTGCGCAAGTGTGTCGTAGATTTGGTATACCGCTTGAAGAGTGAAAGAGATTTCCTCTTGGCGTTAGCAACTTGGATTTGTAGGCGTTATGCGATCTTTTAATTCACCTTAGTTAGAGATAACAAGGGAAAGGAAGGAATAGGGAGTTCCGATATCGAGAGATACGGGTTTCTAATTTCAAATCGTTGCAAGGCACTTCACTAAACGTTAGTCACAATGTCACCTTCATAACCTCAATGCATTGTACAAGGGAAGTCGCAATACAATATTGTTTTCCCCTAATACTAGAAATCAATTTCTCAAATAGCATAGTTGGTTTCAATTAGAAATAATTACTCTTAGTTGTTTTCATGTAAGTTAAATCGTTGTTATCAATTCGCTTGGATTTAAAGAAAAGCCTTAGCTAGTAGTTGCACGCTCTAAATTCATCACCTCCCTGTGGAGACGATAATTACTCACTTTATACAACTTGATTCGACGCGTTCTCTTGCGTTTAAATTAGCATTAAAAGTCATATTTAAAAAGCTTATCAAAAGGCGACCCAGCATTCTCACTTTTGTTCTCCGGAGCATCTCACTTTTGTTCTCCCGGAAGGCGACTCAGCATTCTCACTTTTGTTCTCCAGTATTCTCAGAAGGAAAAAGACTTAGTTTTTCTGGAGGTGGCCTGTCACCTTCGGAACTTTCTCCCTCTCTCTCTCCCTCTATTATTGCAACGAGCAGCGGCCTGTCACGCTCGAGTTCTAAGTCCCTAATTGTAACCCCCCAGAAGATAGTGGAAGTTTGGTCGGCACAGCTCCGGCCGCGTGGTTTTTTACCCTTTTCGGGTTTTTCCACGTTAAAAGGTCTCAGTGTACTCAACGAATCTCTAATTGACTGTTTGCGCGCTCGGTTCGCTTCCGAGCTAAGGTGGTCTAATTCGATCGGTCTACCAAAGCACCCGAGCGACCCGCAACAAAGTCATTCAAACAGACTAACACAATTTTGGCCATATTGCTCCCTGTCACTACAATCCTTGATGTATATGAGCTTCCCATGATTCAAATTTACCAAAAGTATCTTCTCCAAGGTGGGATATACTCGTTGGTAACGGGAAACCATCATGCATGTGCAGTTTGACGATGTGGTTTTCATTCATAAATCCAATAAAAAAATTTCAGGTCTGCTAGTAGTGGTCAATGTGCTGTGAAAGAAATATTCAAGATTGACATTTAGATAATTGGACTAATGCTATATTGTAGCATGAAGTGATAACGAGCCTTATATCCGACAATGACATCCATTTTTCTGAAAGGATTGGAATTATATTGCGTTCAAGAAGTGTAGCAATTCTTGCATCCTTATTTCTCCAAATATGATAATTTAGCCCTGTGCAAAAATATCCGAAGAACTGAGAACCGGACCGAAACCGACCCAAACCGGACGGTTCAGGCCGGTTCTCACATCGGTTCGGTTCGGTTCCGGTTCTTAAAAAAAAAAGAACCGGCGGTTCGGTTCGGTTCTCGGGTCCCGTGGTTGGGTACCCGAGAACCGATCCGAACCACATATTTGAATAATATTTTTAGCCAATTTGCACTTTGTATGGATATCCCGCTGTCATATACTCATGTAGTCATATTAATGTTTTATAATTTATACTTTTATCTTTTATTATCAGATGATTTAGATCCCCGTCTCCTCGCCCTAGCCGCGCTCGCCCGCTCCCGCTCCCAATCCCCGTCTCCAGCCGTAGCGCCGCTCGCCCGCTCCCGCTCCCCATCTCTGTCTCCAGCCCTAGCACCGCTCGCCCGCTCCCGCTCCCCATCCCCGTCTCTAGCCCTAGCGCCGCTCGCCCGCTCCCGCTCCCCATCCCCGTCTCCCCAGCGAACAGGAACGACCCTTCTACCCGTCTCCCCAGCGAACAGAAATGGCATCACTGGTCTGCTAGGCACCGGCGTCGATTACAACGTCCCTTCTCCTCCCGTCGGCGTCGATTACAACGTTCCTGCTCCTCCTTCGCCTCCTCCGCCGGCTGTGCACTGTAAGCTACTAAGTTGGGTCTTAAGAGTTGGAATATGTTTATTAATGGTGGTGATGATGATGAATATTTGCCTATAATAATCATTATCGTGTCTGGCTGTCTGCTATAGGTTGTTGTCGTGGCTAATCAGAAGCTTCTTGGGCTTCCTTCTGCTATATATATTAGGCTTCCTTCTTGATTGCTGTAGGTTATTGCTTCTCTCTTATTACATTTTGTTACCTAAACTATGCATTTATTGTATACTTAAGTTAATACTTAAGCATTTCTCTCAGATTTTTTATTTTTTGTTTATGTATTAGGCTCTTAAAATGTCTAGTGTGGGAGACACAAATGAAATTATTGCCGCAACATGTGCTCCGATTGTTACAGATGAGCCCACTACAATTGTAGATGGGAGTACCGTGCCTAGCACGTCTAATGCGCAGAAAAGAGATTACAAGTCAAAGTCCAATATATGTGGTCATTTTTCTAAGATTAAGAAGAAAGAGGGTGAGAAGTCTGAGAAAGCTGCATGTAACTATTGCAGTAAAGCGTATGGTTGTGCAAGTATTAATGGTACTAGTAATATGTGGAAACATCTAAAGAATTGCAGCAAATATCCGTATAATGCAGTCGACAAAAAACAAAAATTGTTAAGTTTTGAGATGAAATGTGGGGAAGAGGGAAATGACATAACTTCTATTGAGTATCTACATTCTTGGAAGTTTGATCATGAGTCATGTCGAATGGCCCTTGCTAGATGAGTTATTACAGATGAGTTGTCTTTTAGAATTATTGAAACAGAAGGATTTCTTTATCTTATGAGAATGTTGCAACCAAGGTTTATGTTGATCTCCCGCACTACACTAACAAGAGATTGCATTAAATTATATGCTGCCGAGCAGACAAAACTAAAGAAGACACTTGTAAACATGAAAGCCGCCGTAAGTTTAACTACCGATTGCTGGACCCCTTACAAAATCTCTCATACTTATGTCTTGCTGCTCATTTTATTTGAAAAATTTTGTTGGAATAAGAAATATGAAACTATGCATCATTAGTTTTTGTAATTTAGCCACTGGTTAAATGAGCTGCGTCTCTTAAATAAATGTGTTGTTGAGTCATGCGAGAGGTAAGCTCAAAAAAAGGGTCCTTTTTGAGTCATGCGAGAGGTAAGATTTTACTATCAGTTTATTCTCATGTAATTGCTAGAGGTAGATATCAAATTCTGCACTCATGCAGATTTCACTGATTTCCCTCGTTTCTATTATTTTCATCGCAGGTGAGAAAGAACTTATGAAAGCTGAAGCCAAAGCCGCTATCTCTTTCAAATGAAATTACTATGAAGGTAATATTCGGTTATTTTTCTTCATATATGTTGTTGGGTTGTCATCATAAATACTTTATTGTAAACCGTCATACAGTAATGTTTCATTTCAGTGTGTATGTTGATTGGTCTGATTAGAATACTTATATTTTGATCCTAGCATAACCTGTACTAAGAAATTTAGGAATAGAATATCATGTTTTGTTTGATATCTTGTTACAGAGATTAATTGCTCAACATTGCTGGTTTATATCGCTTAAAAAATTTATGATACAAATATGATAAACATAGGAGTCCAGAAAACATCACAATATGTAAATCGATCATGTAAAAATAATCTTGTTTTTGAAGGCAATTTGTTGTCCATGAAATAGATTTTAAAGAACCGAACCGGAACCGAACCGACATTTTCGGTTCGGTTCCGGTTCTACAAATTAGAACCAAGGGTCGGTTCCGGTTCCAAAATATTGGAACCGAACCTATACGGGTCGGTTCTTGGTTCTGAGTGGAACCGAACCGATCCGAGTTGCAGGGCTATATGATATCATACATATTCATTTGAGCTTAAAAATCATCACGTATATCCTTTTAGATTTGTGTTCAATCACTCACAATTTTTAATGTTTGACTAATTACTGCGGTGTTCATCTCCATGTACATCAATAATTTCTTTGACATATAAGAAAACAACTGCTCAAGAACATCTAAAAGTTTATTTGTAAGCAAAGTGATGGGTTCCCAAAAAATATTAAAGTGGTTGGATTGGACCAACAAGATCACGACTGTGATCGGTTCCCTGAGACGATTCCAACTAGCCCAATTTTGTGTGATCCCGAGCTTATTTGGACCCTCAAATGGATGCCGGAGTATGTCCCGGTGCTCCCGGCCCGGCCGGGTCATCCCTACAAACGCTAGGGCTCGCACCCTAGTGTTTAATCACGGGAGGGGGCGGTGGCTTGTTGGCTATAGCCTGAGGCGCATAGTGTCATATATTATATGAAAAAACCTATGGTAAATAACTTGAACAATGAAGTGAAAGCTCTTCGATCCCAATAGTGGGTGTTCTATAAACCGTACTCGTAGAGACAAGATAGGATTCACATTCGGGAGCTCACAGAGCTTTCTATCCTAGCGTAACTAAGAATTATCGTAGTCCCTTATTTTGGCAACTTTGCAGTCGCCGAAGAGGCTCACGAGTTACGCCCCATGCCGTTGGTGCCCGGGGGGCCTCCCTCTTCCCCTTCTTCCTCCCCGAATCCCCTGAAAAACTCCAATAATGAAGTTTTAGATCTGAAATTTGGAAGCTCATATCTCATTAACTGCTTAACGAAATTGCAATTCAAAAGCGGCGTTGGATTGTTCTAAAAAAATGCTGAGATAGATTATTCAATTGAAAATTTTGAGGGAGTTTTGGCGGGGCAGGCTTTTCACCCAAATCGGGTTGCCCGGACGGCCCATGGAGGGAGGAGGGGGTGTCAGACTACTATAAAGTGATTACCCGAGGGACATAAACCGAGTACTACTACTATTCATCCACCTAATAATAAAAAGTGGATTCCTTGTGCAACCCTCTTGAAAGGAGCCAATAAAAAGAGGTCTATCCCATTATTTGAAGGAGCCAATAATTGGAGGAAGAGTTTTAATCATGCATCATATGTGTCGTGAAATTAAGAGATTGAGATGATTAATCAACAAACGTAATGAACAACAAAGGAAAATGCATCGTGCATGAAAAAATAAGAGAAAAATATCATATTAATCATTTTTACTAATAGCAATATCAAAGTACATTAACAAACTAATTATAATCTAGCTGTAAATCATATTGTCATATTAGATTTTATATAACCTAACATAAACCCAAACAAATAAAAAAATTCCCAAAATATCCAAAGCATCTGTGCTTTCACAAATATGATAATATTTCTCATAGGCGAAGATAGGTGAAGTTTAAAGTTTGAGGAGTAATGCATCATCGGTTGAAATTTCACTTCTTCATCATGATCATTATATTCATGGTTTCAAAAATGAGTGCAAACAGAGCACCATTATTCTCCATCTGCATTCTGCAATGATGAAAAAGAAATATTGTTAAAGCAAGCAAATCTAATTGTTTCAAATGTGAGTACACATTAATAGATTCCAAAAAGATAAACACAACCTTCCAAATCCAATGTCAACAAAGTCAAAAGTAGTGTTTTTGAAAAATATGAAATAGAAAGAATTTAGAGACAATAGGAAGAGAGAGATGTTATTTGGAGAAATATACATAATTATAAAAAGATATTGACAATTATAAAGAGCGTGAGTTTCACCGTTTCACAAGAATTCGGAAAAAGAAATTGAAATTGGGTATCTCAAATTCCAATTTCGATGTCTGTTTGAGGCTTTTTGACTAGAGAAAGAGGGGAGACATCGTGAGCTGTCGTAGAAGAAACCCCCGCTTCTTCCTCCTCTCCGGCGACTTTAGATTTTTTTTACTGCATCTCCATTGATGCAGATGTTGGAGGTTGGGGCCGTTTCAAATTAACATTCAAATCGGTAGCTGAATTCTTTCCTTGTTTTCTAACAAAACCAATCTGAACAAATAATCATATAGAAATTACTCACAAATACAAGCAAAGCAAATCCATTCCATAGATTTGAGTATTGGAAAAATCAGGTAAACTATGATTCATATAACCATAGATATAATTTTTTAGGAGGATGTGAATGCCATTGTACTGAGTAACCAAGTTTTGTGTCATTTAAACTCCGACGAGGCCGACGATTCGTTGTAGGAGCAATAAGGGATAGATGAGTAGTAGACTTCTAGGAAAAATAAGAGACAATGAATTCTTGAGTTTGAATTTTATTCTGCAGCTGAACAAAATAATTGACAGATTCATTTTCTGCGACTCAAAATCTCCCTGCAAACTAACAAAGAAATTAATTTTAGCTCAATTCCAAAACCCATGAGTTTTTTTTTTGTTTTCGATCAAAATCAATTTTTCTCGGAATTCCCGCGAAACAAACGGGACTTGAATGGAAATATAATTTACTCACAATGTGTATCCAATGTAGATCAACAATATATTAGCTTTCGTGAATACTAATACATTGGACTCGTATTATAATTTAGGATATCTTCTATAGTCCTTGGGTTATATTCTTATATTCAACCTCAGAAATGTAATTAAGTCTCTACATTACATTTTTGGCTATTAAGTGTTGGAGATAGCTCTCTTAGTTTCCATTATTAGTTTCACTACACCATATCATGCATATGGTAACGCTTAATTTGTAGCGGTTAAGTAAACGATACCAAAACTTATTTATGGTAGCATTTATAACCGCAACTGTAGATAAATAAATGCTACTATAACATATCATACATGTAACGCCTCAGATTTTTCTTATAGTCATTTTATGCGGGGATACGGAATGATAATGGCTTAAATTTATCGTTACGTAATGTTAATGCGAGGTGGCGTTACTGTTTCGGAAACGTCGTCGTCCGGCGAGTTAATTCTAGGTTGAGACATATATGCAGACATATGTATGTATATGTGTATATATATGTATATATATATCTATACATTACTAAAAGAAAGTACATTTGAGCACAAATTGACTTCCTAAAAGCCACTCCATCAAATCTTAGCCCTTCATCTAATGCTCACTCATAATCTTGACCCTCCAATCTCACTTCGAAAGGCTTGCTATTTCTCCCGCTTGACATTTCTTCCCACGCTAGGGCATGTCGTTTCAGAACTTTGCGACGCCAATGCTCCCCCCGACCTCCAGCTCGCAAGAGAGGATCCCCAGCTCGCAATAGAGTACCTCCATCTCACCGTTTGGGCCGCCGGCTCCACGGCGCCGCAGGCCGATGATTCAGGTAATTTCCTGTCCACGACGCACCTTTCTATCTCCCCTTTCGGCGATGTTCCTCTGCGACATTCCTACATTTTCTAAGCCCTGCCAGGCCCCAGCTCCTCACGACCGGCATTTCCTCCACACGCAAAGCTTCTCTCGCTAGGGCATTGCTCCTCTCAGCTCTCCTCTCGGGCCACTCCACGGAGAAATCTCCTCCAACAGCAAGATCAGGTAACAAAAAGTTCATTGCATCCCCCCATCTTCCTCCTCTCATCATTTCCTCTATTGAGCTATTCTAATAGACACTTGCACTCCATTTCACTGTCTCCTTCTAGATCCGACATCATTATAAGTCATGGATGCCGGATGGCGGTGAATGGCATTTTAAAGGGGTTCTGCAGATAGGTTCTTCTATATTCCCTGCATCTTATCTTCTCTGTTTCCAGCGAAGAACATATGGCATCGACTGTCTACGTGGATCCCTCTCAGCAAGTTGATGGTATATTTCTAAACTTTAAAAATGCAAATGCACTTTTTATGATAATGCAATCAGCAATAATGCAAAAGGGACTTTTGTTATGCACTTCTGCTACACAGGAGCTATGGACAAAACATACAATTATATGATGACTCTACCAAAGACTGGTTTATAATCATCTGATTAAAAAAATAAACCAAAATTAAAATCCTAGCCTCCACAATACAAAATCACTAATACATAGGAGGTTTCATCCGAGCAAAATGAGCTCAGTAAAAGACAATGTTAGAGCTGAGATTTCAAAGAAAGAATGGTTTCATGTAAACATCAAACATTTCACATGCATTTAACTGTGGTTCTGGTCAATCTTAATTATATTTCTGAAAATCACAGTTCACAATCTGCATATTGCAAAGGGATTTGGAAAAAAATTGTATATACTAAAGCAGCTCATGGAAAAAAATGATTTTTTTCGTCTTTTCATTTTTGGGTGATTAAACCTCACCTTCACAACATTATATTTCTTTGTACTCCTCCTTGGACGCACACTTTCACTGATTTTCATTTGCTCATTTTCCAGCTAACCTAGCCATTGACAATTAGAAATTAACCCACAGCATCTCACAATTGTACATAGTTTGCTTCTATCATGTGTCAATGATTATGCGCAAGCTTAATTATTGTTTGCACCCAATATAAGTTGGCTTTCTACTTATTTCCTAGCTAAATTTTCTGAAAATCACATTTTTTAACCAATGGATCTTACAGTTCTTTTGATTATTGTATAGAAGATGATATATCAATATAGGGCAAAGATAGGAGATTAATGTTTGCTCAAGATTTCTGACTTTGAATAGAATCTCTTTTTAGCTTCTATAGTTCTATTGGTTATTGAAGAGCAGTTGTTGATTTGTTCTACATGATGCAGCTCTTTCAATTAATTCCGCCACTGGAAGTGAATCAAACAATGATAGTTTTATGACTGAACTGAAAGATTTCCAGAGAAAGAGGAGGCTTTCTGTGAGGTTTTTTCATCTAACGAGCAACTGAGTCATCTCCTCCAGGAAGGTATTACTCTTAGAAGATTGATTATGACATCAGCTCCAGAGAAAGTGATCTTTGGACTTCAAACAGTAGAGGTATATGGCCATAGAAATTGCGCAAATAATAGGAAAAGGAAGATTCCGGAAGGAGCTTGCGAAAGAATGGAGTTGCTGCAGAATGGTTTGATGGCTATAAGCAATGCTCTTACTCAATCTAATTCTGTGGAACTTAAGAAAGAATTTGGTGCAACATGTTTGTTGCCTCAGGGATGCAATTTCTAAGCTGATATGCTTATCTAAAACGAACTAGCTTCTATTCTCTTTATGCAGCCTTGCGTTTGAAAAGTCTTTATGCATGTGTTCTTTTGAAGGGTAGAAGGTGAGCCGTGATTTTGTTTTTATTTCCTTACAATTTCATTTATCAAACCGTGATATGCAGAGTTTTTGGTTTGGATTTAGTTAATTTGTTGTGTTATAATATTTATTCTCGAATTTTGATTTTATTTTTAATGGTCTAAACATAATATTTCACAGCTATCACATGCAGTCATTAATCAAACCCTGCATTCCCAGGAAAGCGCTCCTTCACCCTTTATGCTTTAATATTGATATTGTTGATGTGATTGTTATCCCCTCATTCTGTTCTCAGCCCGTAAGCATGGTTGCATTTTCTGTTCAATTATTTATGCTTTAACTTATAGAATAATGTGATTTCACTTATAGTTTTCTATTCAAATCACTTAGGGTAATCAAGTCTCCACCAGCTCAAGGATCCTCCGTTGTGTTTGCACTAAGGTAAATAATGTTATTTAACTAATAATCTTAGTACTGCATCATTGATGATTCTTTGGGTTCTATTTCTTTTCATTTTTTTGTATATGCCATTACTGGAGAGGTTAGTGAGAATTGCTAGCATGACATGCTTCCACATAGTTCAGTAAAATTTATTTGGGATCTTAGGTGTGGCAAAAACAAAATAATTTGAAATCCTTTAACCTTTTTTTACTGCTTTTCTACATTATCATTTGAGAATTGCTAACATGACATGCCGAATTTACTCGCCCACGTCGAATGTACCCGTACACGCCGAATGTCGCTGTCCACGCTGAATGTCTTGTAACTGATTCCAGTATATATTATTGCCATATTTTACTTCCCAGCTAGATTCCGATAGAAATATTTTACTTCCCAGATTAACATTCCCAACTAGATTTTGTTTTAGGTTTCTTGCTTCTAATTTATACGAATTCAGCGAAGACAGGATGATATATATTCTCTTTCTTTTTGTATGTTAATGAGTAATATTAAAGAAGATGAACTAAGAGAAGCAGATAATAAGGTTTAGTAAAATTAATTGGAAACGAGTAAAAGCTGGGCGTTTTTTAGTTTGGAACAAGCCTAGTTGAAGAAGCTGCTATTTAACATTATTTATTCTCTACTGCTTAGTTCAGTTTAGCGTCATTATCTTGATTATGTATCTTCCTTATAACTACTTTATCTATCCATTTGTTGCAATCTAATTGATATTCAAGCTGGGTTCAGTGGTTGGTCCAAATGGCATTGGCAAGTCGACTATACTCAAGCTAATAGCCGGAGAACTTCAGCCAACTTCTGGAACTGTTTTTCGTTCAGCAAAGGTGTTGTTCTTATGAATTTTTTTTCTTTATGGGTCTGAAAAAATAATTATATCTGAATTATTTTCTGTTTCAAGATATCCAGTAATAAAATGATGCTTCTTTTTGCAACCTTCTTAAAAGATGTTTATAATATTCTATTCTGTTCTATAAGTCCTACAATTGTACTGTGAGCTGTTCAAGTCAATTCTCTTTACAGTTTTATTGATTAAAATACCAAAATTGTCTCAGAATACTTGGGGTATATTGGTTTTGCCAGCAGCAGTTTGCGCAAGCAAATTGCAGCAGCAACAAACTGCTGCCAGCAGCAGTTTGCGCAAGTTGCGCAAACTGCAGCAGCAAACTGCTACCAGCAGCAGTTTGCTTGCGCAAACTGCTGGCTGCAGTTTGCTTGCGCAAAGTTGGATTTCTTATACCCATGTCTAATTTCGTTCTATTCTTGTGTACGCCTATTTAATTTTGTAGTTATTTTTTTCTTGATAAATTATTGTTGATTATGTATTTCTATGCCAATAGAGTAGCAAAATTGTATGATACTGCGTGGTTATGATTTGTTTCTCATTCATGTAGGCACTTGAATTGAACGATCTCTTAGCCCTCCAAATTTGTTTCTCACCCGCAAAGATGCTTCAGGAGAGCAAGTGTATGGAGCTGGCACTGTGAAGAAGGAGGCATTAAAGGAGTAACCGAAGAAGGAAGAATACAAGGACGATCCCGTGAAGAAGAAAGAGATTAATTTTCATGAACAGATTGTTTATTATGAATTTTTTTCATGTATATATTGAGTTTAATATAGATAAGTGCACCATTGATTTGTATTGAGGGGTTTGGGCTATCTCCCACCTTTTTATTATTAATAAAAATATTTTTTTCACAAAATAGATTTTATATCTATTATTGTCTATATTCTTTATTCAATTTAATGGCAAATAAATAAATTTATTAAAAATTAATTTGGGATCAAATACAAGCATAAACGATATCATGCATAGAAGATCATAAATGTTGTCAAATACAAGCATAAATGCTGCCATAGAAAATCATATATGTTGCCAAATGCAAGCATAAACGCCAGCATAGAGTATCTTAAATGTTGTCAAATATAAGCATAAATGCTACCATAAAGTATCTTAAATGTTGCCAAATATAAGCATAAACGCTACAATAGAGTATCGTAACCGTTGCTGTAAAATGAAATAATCGCTACCATTGGATATCATAAACGCTACAATAGATGTACCTATAGCAGCGGTTGCAAAAACGTCACAATACATTGGGTAACCGCTACCATACCCTACGACCACGGTGGCGGATGTACCGCGCGCGCAACCGCTACCGTAGACGTACAATAGCGGTTTTTTCACCTACAGTAGCGGTTTTTGAGCGCTACCATATGCATGATATGGTGTAGTGTTTTATTTGTTTCCTTTTGTTTTTACTGTTTTCTGTTTTTGTTCTCCCTGCCTATATCTATATAATGCAGCGTTCCCTGTACAGATCGATTGGTCTTTTCTATTATTGAATATATGCTGCTCTGACTTTCTTCCTCAATTCAAGATTTTTTGTTCTAGCCGTCATCATTTCTTAATACGGTATCAGAGCTACCAGGGTAATTCTCATGGCGAATACCCCTTCAGATCAAACTACTTCAGATCAATCAAGTTCTACTCAAAACTCCTCAGATCTACGTCGTGAGCCATCGATGTTGTCGGCGTTGATTCTTCAGCATTCCGACTCCCCCGGCATGGTTCTTGTTAATCAGGTTCTTCTTGCTACAACCAATTACATCCCATGGAAACGATCCATGGAAATTGCTTTGTCCTGCAAGAATAAATTAGGTTTTGTTCTTGGTCAAATTCCTAAACCAGAAACATCAGATCCGTTCATTTTTCAATGGGAACAAGTTAATAACATGGTGATTTCGTGGATTCTCAATGCCGTTTCACCTGACATTACGAAATCCATTCTTCATAGTAGCACGACATCAATCATGTGGTCGAGTCTTTCTCGTCGTTTTGCTAACAACAACAGCTCGCAGTTGTATAGTTTACGGAAGGCTATTTCTTCCTGCACTTAGGACAATCTCACAATTGAAGCATATTACACGAAGCTCAAACAATTTTGGGATGAATTAGATTCTATTACTATCATTCCAACCTGTAAATCGACTGCACCCTGCGATGTTAGCAAAGCTTGGGAAGATCAAATGGAGGAGCAAAAGACTATGCAGTTTCTAATGGGTCTCAATGACAATTTTAAACCAGTTCGTGGGCAGATACTCCTCATGAAATCTCTTCCATCCATCGAGGATGTTTACTCGATGATTCAACAAGAAGAAAAACAAATGACCATATCTCAGACACCTCTTCTTGATGACGCCACTTCTGCCTTCTACATAGGCCCTCAATCCAAATCCTCCGGGAATACTGGACCAGATAATGTTCGCAATCAATCATGGCACACTAATGCCAAGAAAAATTTATGGTGTGATCATTGCAAGATGCATGGCCATACTAAGGCAAAATGTTTCAAGATTCATGGTTATCCGCCCAATTACAAAGCCAAGGGAAGAGGAAATTCCATTGGTGACACCCAGCGTTTTCATGGACATAATGTGGAATATAATGGGTTTAATCCAGGAAATTTAAACCATTCACCCGGACATCCAAGTACTCAGAACACTGCTCCATATACAGCCGCTGACTCTGCATCATCATCCTCCACACAGTTTCCTTTCTCCCAAGGACAAATAACTCAACTTCTCAATCTTCTGAATCAGCAGAATCAACAACCATCTGATTCCTACCAGCATTTGGCAGGTATCAGTTGCTATTTCTCATCACCAAATAAGAGTAACGATTGGATCATTGATAGTGGCGCAACCGATCACATTACTCATTCTTTTCATCTCATTCAAAATCCTACACGGGTGCAACATCCATCTAAAGTTCATTTACCTGATGGCTCCACTGCTCAAATTACTCATACAGGGACAGTAATTTTGAATTCAGTCATTACATTGAAGGATGTCCTGTTTGTTCCTTCTTTTAAGCGCAACCTTATTTTAGTCAGCAAACTTGCTTCTGATCTTACTTCATGCCTCAATTTTAGCTCTAATTCATGTGTGATACAGGGCCATATGAAGAAAGCTGACATCCTTCTTGGCCAAAAGTTGAATGGACTCTACTACTTCCGTCCACAACCACAACATGTTGCAGCTACTTCTCAGATCAATGCTACCAGATTAGACAACTCCATTCTTTGGCATCATCGAATGGGACATTCCAACCAATAAATTGAAGCTTGTTTCTCATCAGATCCCCTCTTTTCCTACTGTGGAGCATTTTACTTGTTCAATTTGCCCTTTGGCTAAACAAACTAGACTTCCATTTAATAAAAGTACTACTTGGTCTGTGAAAGCTTTTGATTTGATTCACTGTGACACTTGGGGACCCTACAAGGTTTCTACTCATTATGGTTATAACTATTTTCTCACCATTGTTGATGACTTTACTAGAACTACATGGACATACTTGATGAGTTCTAAAACCCAGGTTCCATCCATTCTAAAATCCTTTTTCCAGTATACTCAAACTCAATTTAACACTGCTGTAAAAATCTGCCGCACTGATAATGGATCGGAATTTCATAATCACATATTTCAATCCATCTTCTTAGATAATGGTATTGAACATCAGAGTAGTTGTGTCTATACTCCACAGCAGAATGGTATTCCTGAACAAAAACACCGTCATATTCTAGAGATAGCTCGTGCTTTACGATTTCAAGCCCATCTTCCTCTACATTTTTTGGGGGAATGTGTCCTTACAGCCACATATTTAATCAACAAAATTCCATCTACCATTCTTGGGAATAAATCCCCGTTTGAAGCTCTATTCAATAAGACACCAACATACCACAACTTAAAAGTCTTTGGTTGTCTATGCTTTGTCTCAGCCATCAAAGCTCAGAGGGACAAATTCAGTCCTTGAGCAACACCATGCATTTTTGTAGGTTACCCTCATGGCCAAAAGGGATACAAAGTTTATGATCTCCATTCACATAAGATCTTTGTTAGCCGAGATGTCCATTTTCATGAAACCATATTTCCTTTCAAAAACTCTGGTACATCTGAAGACATCATTCCTTTTCCATCTGACTTAAGTGAATTTTCTTTGGATCCACCCTTGGAAACAAGTAATCACATGCAACATATTGATCTTTCAGAGGACAGCCACAGGTCCACTCTTCCAGCTGAGCATAGTGTTGAATCACCAAGACATGTAAGTATACCTTCATCACAAATTCCTACATTGAGGAGATCAACCAGAGAAATTAAAACTCCACGGTGGCAGCAAGACTTCATATGCTCTTTAGCATCCACTGATGAACCAACCACATATGCTGAAGTTTTTCAACATCCAAAGTGGCGGGAAGCCATGGCACAGGAAATTTCTGCCTTGGAGGAAAATAAAACTTGGTATGTCACTAAATTACCACATGGCAAGAAAGTTGTGAGTTGTAAATGGATTTACAAGCTCAAATATAAATCAGATGGATCCCCTGAAAGGCACAAAGCTCATTTAGTTGCAAGAGGATATACCCAAATAGAAGGATTAGACTATCAAGATACTTTTGCACCCGTAGTCAAAATGACTACCATCAGGAGTCTCCTTGCCATTGCTGCTGCCCGTGGATGGCCCTACTCCAACTTGATGTTAACAATGCTTTCCTTCATGGATATCTACTTGAGGAGGTTTATATGCACATACCACAAGGTTTCATCTTCAAAGGAGATTTCAAAAGACCAGTTTGCCGACTAACCAAGTCGTTGTATGGTTTAAAACAGGCCTCGAGGCAATGGTTTGCCAAATTCTCCTCAACTATAGAAACAGTTGGTTTTATTCAATCACAGTCAGATCATTCTTTATTTACCAGGACAAACAAAGAAGGTTTTATTGCTCTACTTATCTATGTTGATGACATAGTGCTGACTGGAACTAATCCAAAGTCTCTTGAAGATTCAAAGCCTTCTTAAATACCAATTTCAAAATAAAAGATCTGGGCAATCTAAAATTCTTTCTAGGATTGGTGCTCACTAGAAATCAAGATGGCATTCACATGACTCAGTAAAGTTATGCCTCTAAAATCCTGAAAGAAGCTGGTTTATCTGATTGCAAGGCTAGTAAAATACGGATAGAACAGAACCACAAAATCACAGATGTTGATGGAAATGATGTTGAAGATCCTGCCTTTTATCGACGCTTGATTGGAAAATTAATATACTTAACGGTGTCAAGACCAGACTTGACATATTCTGTTCATATACTCAGTCAGTTTATGGGAAAACCAAAAGATGTTTATTTACATATGGTGTACAAGGTGTTACGATATATCAAAGGCTCACTTGGACAAGGCCTGTTGTTCCCTGCAAATCAGACCCTTAAGCTTGAAGCTTATTGTGATGCTGACTGGGCTGCCTGCCTAATGACAAGGAGATCAATTTCTGGGTTTTGTGTGAAATTAGGATCAGCTTTAATTTCATGGAAGGCTAAAAAGCAGAATACGGTGTCAAAATCTTCTGCAGAATCGGAATATCGAGCTATGGCTGATGTTTGCTGTGAATTGACATCGCTAGTGAACCTGCTTAAAGACTTTGAAGTTACTAATATGACACCCATTCAACTACATTGTGATAATCAGGCGGCACTTCACATTGCCTCCAATCCTGTTTACCATGAAAGGACAAAACATATAGAACTTGATTGTCACATGGTCAGAGAAAAGCTGCAAGCAGGATTAATTGTGCCAAATTATGTTCCTACAAAACTTCAGTTGGCAGATCTGTTTACAAAGGCTATTGGGCACACTCAAATGCAGTTTTTACTTGACAAGTTGGGTATTTGCAATTGCTTGCAAATATTAACTTGAGAGGGGGTGTTGGAGATAGCTCACTTAGTTTCCATTATTAGTTTCATTTGTTTCCTTTTGTTTTTACTGTTTTCTATTTTTGTTCTCCCTGCCTATATCTATATAAGGCAGCGTTCCCTGTACAGATCGATTGGTCTTTTCTATTATTGAATATATGCTGCTCTGGCTTTCTTCCTCAATTCAAGATTCTTTGTTCTAGCCGTCATCATTTCTTAATATTAAGGACATTTAAATATTCTCGCCCGACGAAGAAACAAAATGTTTAAGAGGAGCACAAGAACTCCTAAAAAATCGGAGGAAGACTGCAACATGAACTAAGAATGAAACCCTGCTATATTGAGAAGTATTCTCAAAGTAAGTCAAATCTCAAAGTAACCATGATATATTCAATTAATTATATTTTACGCTCTTTATATTTTTTTCCTTTATTTTATTTTTTCCTCTTGCTTCCTTTTTTGATGTACTATAATTTATTTTAGCATGAGGCAAACTTTATAAACAATGTGTTATTAAAAATATATATATATAAGAGAGTTCTAATTAATTTGATGGTCTACCAAAATAGAGGGCCAGCATCTCGGGCCTGGCCCATTTCTACACATTACTGAGTAGTCATCCAAACATTCCAATAAACTTCTTTTTTAATTACAATATATCGTATGCAAACATTGCAAAGTTTGCAATAAAATAAATATAGAATTATAGCAATTTAAACTAAACTTAAAATACTAAAAATTAATTAAAAATTTGTAAAAGAAGAGAGAAATAAATAAATTAAATATTTATCTTTACTCAAATGACTTAACATATATTATGAAAAAAATAAAAATTTATAAAATATAATAACTATTTATGTAATTACACAATATTCTTATAATAAAAATAACGATGAATATTCGTAAAATTCAAAAACATTTTAGTAGATCTCCTACACCTACAATGATAGGTAATCATTATGCCTCCAAAAACTAATTTTGAAATATAATAGCTTACTTTAAAATGATTTTTTTTGTTAAAATATAAATATTTTTGAAAAAAATAATTATAAAATATTGATCTATATTATTTTACGGCCATTTTGAGTACTCATATGTATAAGTTGTGAGGGAAGCCCGCCGTTGTCGGTCGGATATTGTCGTATGCAAGCGCAGCCCGCTAAGAGTCAGCGAGCACGGGTGCAACACGCCAAGAGTTAGCAAGCACGGGCAAAGCCCGTGCAGAGATGCTTGTGTGTGTGTGTATCTTTAACTACTATATAGAAGAAGTTATCTTTAGTGCAACATTCAAAATTGCTGAATATATCCTCATTCTTTTACTCTAATGAAAGGGAAATTCATAAAATGTAATAACTATTTGTGTAATTACAATATATCATTATAATAAAAATAATGATGGAAATTCATAAAATCCAAAAGTTTTTAGTATACTATCCAAAAGTTCTTAGTATACATTCTAGATCTACTATGGTAGATTATCATTAAGCCTACAAAAGTTAATTTCGAAATATAATAGCTTACTTTACAATGATTTTTTTTGTTAAAATATAAATGTTAAAAAAAATTATAAAATATTGATGTCTATTTTTTTACGGTCATTTTGAGTACTCATATGTATATGTTGCGGGCGAAGCCCGCCGTCGCCGTCGCCGACCGGGTACTATTGAATGCGGGCGCAACCCGCTCGAATATGGGCGCAGCCCGCTCGAATGCGGGTGCAGCCCGCTTCAATGCGGACACAGCCCACTAAGAGTTAGCGAGCACAGACGAAGCCCGTGCGGAGCCGCTCATGTGTGTGTATATAAATATATATATTTATTACTATATAAAGAAGTATTCCATCTATATCGTTAAATATAGCCCAAAAGTTCAAAGTTTTAATCTCGACCGTGAACTATTTTCTGATTAAAAACATAAAAATCTTAGACCTCCTAAAGCTATAGAGGGTGAGGGACGGGAGAGTGAGAAAGAGAGGGAGGGGGAGAGAGAGAAAGAGAGAGAGGGAGGGAGAGAGAGAGAGAGAGAGGGCTGCGGGGAGAGAGAGAGAGAGAGAGAGAGAGAGAGAGAGAGAGAGAGAGAGGGTGAGATGGGTATATAATACAATATATATTATATTTAGAGGGTGAAGGACGAGAGAGAGAGAGAGAGAGAGAGAGAGAGAGGGAGAGAGAAAAAGTGAGAAGAGAGAGAGAGAAGAGGGATGCGGAGAGGGAGAGAAAGAGAAAGTTAAGAGAGAGGGGTGGTGAGAGAGAAAGGCGGTTAGAGAGAGAGAGAGGGAGAGTATATATATATATTTATATAAATTTATCTATATACTTATATTTATAAAGTATATATAAATATTAATATATATAATACTTATAGGTTGAATCCCAGCCGTCGGATCATGACGATTAGAGCTGCAAATAGTCAAAATCTCATTTCTTTTGGCTGCGAATAGCCAAAAAAATCCCAATAGTAGAACCCGTTGTAGCCTCGATAGCCGCCCTCCCCCTCCCGTTGCCCTTCCCCACCGCCGTCGGAGCCACCGCCGGCTTGACCCGAGGTCACCGGCGAGGTCGCCGGACCACTGCGAACCTGCCGGGGTCAGTCCGGCGGCGAACCTGTCGGGGTTAGTCCGGCGACGAACCTGCCGGAGCGCCGCCGGACTAACCCAGACAGGTTCGCCGGGGTCCGGCGACCTCGCCGGTGACCTCCGGTCAGGACGGCGGCGGCTCCGGCGGCGGCGGTGGCGAGAACGGGAGGGGGCGAACGGAAACCGGAGGGGGGGAGGGGCAGTTAATATATATAATTAAATATAAATTATATATAATTTAATATATATAATTAAATATAAATTTTATATATAATTTAATATATATAATTAAATATTATAAATATCAGAAATTAATATCATAAATTAAATATAACTTGCGGGCGAAGCCCGCCGGGGGGGGGGGGGGGGGGGGGGCAGGGTACTATTGCGTGGAGCACTGGGGGCCCCCATGCATTGTCAAGCTCACCGGGAGCGAGCGAAGCCCGTTGGGGGAGGGCTAAGCCCGCCGGGGGTGGGCAGAGTACTGTTGCGCGGGGCACGGGGGCCCCCTCGTGCACTGTCACTCGTATATATATAAAGAAGTACATTTAGGCCCATCTTGAAGCTGAATTATGTCCAAGCATTCAATCATAGCCGTCCGATCAAATATAGCTGGACTGCAAATAACCATTCTTGGAATTTCTAAAACCAGATCTCCCGATATCAGTGCGCCAACCTCGTCTCCTCCGCCATTTCCCTTCCCCGCCGCCGCCGGAGCCACCACCGGCCTGACCGGAGACCCTCGACGAGTTCGCTGGACGCCATCAAACCTGCCAGGGTGAGTCCGGCGGCGCTCCGGCAGGGCCACCGCCAGCGGTGGCCCTGCCGGAGTGCCGCCGGACTCACCCCGGCAGGTTCGCCGGGGTCCAGTCAACTCGCCGGGGTCTCCGGTCAGGCCGGTGATGGCTCCGACGGCGGCGGGGAAGGGAAATGGCCGAGGCGGCGGTTTAAAAAAAATTGTATAATTTTTTATAGAATATAGATATATATATTATGTATATAATATATATATTATAAATTATTATTATTTATATAATATATATATTATAAATTATTATTATATATATAATATATATAATATATATATTATATTATATATAATACATAATCTTTATATTAAATTATATTTTATATTTTAATACATAATAATCTTTAATCTTTATATTAAATTATATTTTAAAATATATTATATATATAATACATAATCTTTATATATATAAATTATATTTTATTTTTTAAAATTTCTAATAAGAAATGAAAAAAAATATAACTGAGTGCATACAGGAGACGGGCGGAGAACTGTCGCGTAGGGCACGAGGGACCCCCCCGTGCACTGTCACTCGTATATATATGTAAATACTCTATTAGCACTTATTGTGATAATGATCTGCACCATCACCTAAATCTAAGAACTCTAATCTTATTGAAATCAAATTGAGCCGTCCGATTACATACATGGTGTAATTGTGAAACATCATGTTATTTTTACTAAAGCTCATATATCTGCTATGGTGGGATGTCTTAGGCATTTATTTTCAAAAATGATATTTAAAGAATGATATAATATATATATATATATATATATATATATATATATATATATATATTCTTTAAATGGTAGGGTGTCTTAGCCGTCCGATTACCATATAACGTGAAATTACGATTTTACTCTTATCTACATTGAAAATTTAATACTATTTATAATATAAAAAATTCTTAAAAAATTGCATAGTCATGAGATCGAACTAATTAACAACCAATCATGTATTAAATTAAAACTCAATCACTTAATTAACTGACAAGTTGTTGTAAGCATATAAATTAGTATTTATATAAATGAAATTATAAATTTTATAATTAATATAAGTAATTATATTATAACATATATTTATATTAACTAAATATAAGTTTATATTAAAACTTTTATAACTAATATAAATGATAACAGATCACAAAAGCAGTTCGGTCGAACCAGATGTTTGTCACGTCATCGACCGGCTCGTCAAAATGAGTCCGGCAAACACTCGTGAATGGGCGCACAAGCTGCGTATGCACGTGAGCCGCGCCCAAGCAAGGTGCCCTTTGTCCATGCTCAACACATGCACACGAAGTGTGCCCGCACACGCGCTCGAAGTGCATCTGCATGCGCACGCGCTTGCCCAGTGTGCGAGCGCTCCCAACGCGCGCGCCTAGCACATCGCCAACGCTCCGCGCTCCCGCACAAGCGCACGCCTCGTGTCGCAAGAGCGAACTCCCAGCGCGCGCGCACACACTCCCATCGCGCTCGCGCAGCCGTCCTCCGTCATCTGCCGTCACCGTCCGCCGCCATCGCCGTCGACGAACTTTCCCGGGGGACATGCTCGTCATTTTCCAAAAATTGGTGATCCAGGCGACCAGTATCGTACATCCTAATTCGCCGGTTCAAATCAAGACAATGAAATTACCAATGCGTCTCTCAGAAAAATTATTAAAAGGCCCATGGGCCTTCATTTGAAGACAAGCAACCAAGAGGTAAGGAGAGAGCTCTGACGTTTTCCGGCGTGAAACTTTTCAGAAATCTCCTTCAGAGTTTGAAGACCTCCTTCAGTTCTCAAGTCCTCCCTCAAGAGCGACTTGGAAATCTCCTTCGGAGATCGATCTTCCTAAGTGTCTTCTAAAGTGTGGACTTAGCTTTCCACTGCGCCTGCTCCAGCGCCTTCTCAAGTGTGAAATTAACTTTCCATAGTGCCTAATTAACTGCTTTCTTCAATGCTTGCTCCAGCACCTGCTCTCGAAGCCGCTCCTGCGAGCACCAAGAAAGGCTTTGCATATTTTGCTTTCAAATACTTGTAATTGAAGCGGTGACATGTCTCTCTCTCGAATATTCTAACACTTGTAACCTCAAGCAAATTAGTGGATTTGGTCTGCACCGAACCGACCTCGTAGTTTTTTCCCTTTTCGGTTTTTCCACGTAAACAGTCTCGTCGTCTCTGGTGTACGTAGGTTCTCTTTTGACTAGTTGCACATTTGACCCACTCTCGAGCTAAGGCTGTTCGATTCTCCAGACTGGGAGAGCGCTAAGCGACCCGCAAGAATAAGTAAATATAATATAAGCTTGGATGCGGGCGAAACCCGCCGAATGATGTCGTCCGTCGAATGATGACTTCTGCCGAATGATGTCGTCCGCCGAATGTTTGGCGCACGCACCCCCCCCGGTGCACTATCACTAGTATAAATATGTATATATATATCTTTATTATATAAGGGAAGAGCAAAAGACCCTATGGTGTAACATTTTAATCCCAAAATTTTTCTAACTCTCCATCTCATTTGTATGTTTTTTTGGTCCTTTGGACCTCTCATAGTGCACGGCAAAAGCTCCTCCTTTGTTTAATCATCTGCACGACAAAAGTCAATCGCCTCAAGTCCCGCCTCAAATCTGCAGCAAAATCTCTCACGCGCTGAAAGCAACTCCCGCCAGCACGTCAGAAGGCCGACGAGTTTCCGGCTCTGCTCTCCTCCAGCATGGCAAGAGAATGTCCTTCTTTCTCCTCTCCGCGCACTTCCGTCGCATCCTGTCTCGATTGCCACCCGCCAAAGAGCCGTGTATAACCCTAAACGTCCTCTCCACATAGCCCCGCCTCAAATCTCCTCTACAGCGCCTCACCGCAAGAGCTTCTCCTCCATCGACAGAGCTTCTCCTCCACAGTGCCTCACCACAAGAGGTTCACGTCCTCGACAACGTAACCTCAACTCCTCCTTCCAGCGAGCTCCTCCTACCGACAATAGGTTCTTACTCTTTGTTTGGTTCTTTATTAGTTTCCATTTTATTGTTCCCAGATTTTCCAAAGTTGTCGGCTTCCATTTTTATTGCTTGGTTCTTACTCTTTGCTTTTTAATTTGTTTTTGTTGTGTTGGAGGTCTCTTTGTTTGGTGCTATGTTGATCCCCTGTTTTTTAAATTATTATTTTTTGTGGCTGAATCTTAAAAATGTTAGCAGATTGCTCCTTGCTTCTCGACGGTGGTGCCAGACATATTTCTCCTCCTCAACGCCGACAAGTGTTTTCATCCAGTCGGCTTCCTCCAGTCGGCTTCAAGAGAAGGTAAGGTTGCACGTTACGTTTGATAGCGTTCTGATATTTAAAGCTGTGTTCGGTTGATATTTGCGCTTCC
The DNA here is from genome assembly GCA_033032865.1 of Dactylorhiza incarnata. Lineage (NCBI taxonomy): Eukaryota > Viridiplantae > Streptophyta > Magnoliopsida > Asparagales > Orchidaceae > Dactylorhiza > Dactylorhiza incarnata. Next base: position 40,996 of record JAWHQI010000983.1, on the reverse strand, counting down.
TCTTAAATCAATCTCCACCGTTTAATTTCCTGAAGATGCTGTGTTCCGTTCTCAACTTTTGTTGCACGGCTTGGAACTTCTAATTATTTCTCGAAGCTGATTTCTTAGCAATTTTTTTGTTCCCCACATTTGTTTAGTGCCTGAAGCTTATTTCATGGAATTTTTGTTAGAAATTTGTGTAAATAAAACATTTATTTTATAACGTTTTATTGAAGCTTTTATGATGTTTGGCTCCTCATAATTGATGAAAAGCTCCAAAATCAAATGAAGGGAATCCAAATATTTGGAGGGAACCTTTCATGAAGGAAAGGATGAACCCTTTAGTCTCATCTTGCCATTCTCCAATCTTGATTGTGAGTATATAAATGTTTTCACTCCTTCTTACACAAGGAGAAACTATGAACCACACGCGCTCGCGCACGCACCGCACCGGATTTAGGATTTGAGATTTGGGATTTGGTGAATAATTGAATTGTATTGTATTTTTTGTACAAAATAGTTTTAATATTTTTATTCGGAGTTGCGCCGAATAGAAGTCGGAGCTGCGTCGAGTAGAACTCAAAGCGGCGTCGACTGACTCGCTTGAAATTGTAGTTGTGTCAAATTGAACTCGACGCACCCAACCTGCGTCTATAAAGAACTCGACGTAGTTTCGACAAGTTCTCCGTCGGCTTGACCTGCGTCGATAAGAACTCGACGTAAGGTCGAGTTGCATCGAATAGAACTCCGTCGTTTTGAATTGCGTCGATAAGAACTCGACGTAGTGTCGAGTTGCGTCGATATGATTTTGACGCAGCGTCGAATTGAACTCGACGCGACCTCTGTCGTTTTGCGTTTTCTCTGCGCAATTATTACGCATAATTTCTAACCGTTCTTTTACTCGCTTTTCTCGTCATTACTCTTTTACGTTGTAAATATTCCACGTTTATCTGCACGATTATCTTTTGCCAGTTATAACCGCTGGAATTAATTACATGTTATTTTTCCGAGACTCCTATATATGAGTTTTTCTAAATCGTTTCTGGACTCACGTTTTGTGCTTTCGGAAATCTGCACTCTTGCTCTCTCTCGTTCTTACTATTGTCTTCGTGATTCCTTTTTTTTACATTTGCTTCATCAAGTGGGAGTTCGGGTGCTCTATGCTTCTTCGGTGTCCGCGCACATCAGAGCTTTCCGGATTTAGCCCGGTGTTGTACCTTGGAGGAGTGAGTATCGGTTGAAAGCCCTGTCGGAGGGTGATGCAACTTCTTTAGGGCAGTGATCGCACGCCTTACCCAGACTCGTTTCTAAACTATGTTTTTGATTCATTTTATTTCTCACCGCCTTCATGCAGTTTTATTAATATTACTGTATATACATATATATATATATATATCTATTATTCTGCAAAGTTTCAAAACCGAAAAAATATAATTTTTATATATTAATACAGGAATATAAAAAAATATTCCAACAATTTTTTGTTCCCAGCATTTGTTTGCTCACAGCAACTTTTGGTTTGCCCCTATCTTTAGAATCCAATTAATAACAGGGCCATGAAAATTTTGTTGCTCAATCTTATTAATTATTCTCACAATTTTAATTTTCTTAAGACTGTGTGTGTTGTATATGCAGTCAACATTTTGCATGATTTGTTCGCTGTATTTTTTGATTTACCACATTTTTATAGACTTTTTTTGTAGATGTTCTCAACTTTAATTGATGCTGGAGTTTAGATATCGTGTTTTTATGTTTTCTGTAAAATTTCTTAATTGCTGCTGCAGTCAACATTTCAAACTTATTTGGTTTAAGGTTTTTCCAAAGTACAGACGTGCACTGCTTTCGTTGGTTATAAATTCAAAACTCATAGTGTCGTGTACTGCTTTCGAATCAGTAGTACTATAGTAGTGAGAATGGAAGTTTTTTTCTAAGTTTTTGTTTTAGTTTTTTAGGAGTTCTGTTATATTTCAGCTTTTATACTTTCTAGGTTTATTATATTTCCCCTGCTTTGCTTAGAGAGCCAAGAGTTTAACCTTTCATTAATATTTCTGCCTCTTTCTAGCACTAATGGAAGGTAAAAATGGGTCGTCGGGCAAAAATGCACGCTCGGACGAAAAATGCGCTCCCGGGCGAAAAAAGCGCGCCCTAAAGAAAAATGCGCGGACTGGCGAAAAATGCGCGCCCGGGGCAAAAAATGCGCGCACAGGGCGAAAAATGCGCGTCGGGCGAAAAATGCGCGCCCGCGCGAAAAAATGTGCACCAGCGCGAAATATTCGCGCCCCGGCGAAAAATGCGCGCCCCGGCGAAAAAATGCGAGTCCGGGCAAAAAATGCGCTTCGGAGCGAAAATGTGCGCCCGGGTGAAAAATGCGTGTCCGCTCGAAAAATGCGCGCCTGGGCGAAGAATGTGCGACCGGGAAAAAATACGCGACCGAGCGAAAAATTCGGGTCCGGGACTAAAATGCGCCCATCGTCGAAGAAATGCTCGCTCGGGCAGAAAAATGTTCGCACGGGAGAAAATTTTGCGCTCGGGCGGAAATTGAACTAACCTTGTATCGTGATGAGGAAGGACTTTTCAAAAAGGATGAAAAGTAGGGGTCAAGTGACTTTTCAAAAAGAGGAGAAAAAGGAGTTTCCGCGATAGCTTTTCCCACCGGTAGACAATCCAAACGGTTTTGTAGGTGTGGTGGCGTTTTTCAGAAAACGGAAAGGAGCTAAAAAGCCTTCCCAAACAGGCCCTTAAATACACAGATTATTGCACAGATTCTTGCAATACAACATCAGGAGCTTCGACGTTTTGGCAGGTAAATGGTTTTAACATGTTTATCTGGGAGGTTTATTTGTAACTCAACTCAAACTCATCAAGAGTTCATTTATGTTCTGAACGAGAGATTAGTTTATCAAGAAATTAAAATAAATAAACAGGATTAGTAGTCCATCACTCCATATTCAGGAGGCTTCAATTTCATCTCCGTTCATAGAAGGAAAGTTCTGTTATATCCCCGTTCATAGGGTTTCTTCCCAGTTCTGCCTTTCTTAGTTATAGTCCAATGAAGAATGTTAATTGCACCCTTTTAAACATCGTTTTATTAGGTGCTTCTTGGTTTCCTCAAATTGATGAATTCCCATGTCTCGGAATTATCCTAAACGCAGCTCAATACTTCATAGAGTTTCATATCACTTTGAGCTTCGAGTTTACACCTTCATTTATCGGGTTATGGTTTATTCGTAATGTCGTTCCATGATTATGACACGATTGCGTGTTACGATGCCCTTCCCAACTCGTAATTCAATAGTGTAAATTTTGATCGTTTTCTCGAAAAATTGGCGAACCCGCCATTTATATCCGAATGTCAACCATACACAATAATGTGCTGACGGCCCACCAGTTGTCCCAATATTTTCCAGCCTATTTTGGGGTTTTATTTTGCCTGAAGAAATAATATTTGGGCTCATAAAATCATCAAAATCAGTTGATAAAAATCTCAAACTTTGATAGTGTCTTTAAGATGTCCTGAAATTGAGCCTATAATTTTTTTATGAATTTTCAAAAGCTGTTTGGGCATTTAATTCCTTCAATTAAATCTTGCAAAGGCCTTTAAAAATAGCAAACGATTTCCAAAAATTCCCAAAAATTTACTGAAGGTAGAACTCTTAATAAGAAACATTTTTCATGTTCAAAACTTTCTCCCTAGGAGCATAGATTTGCCCTAGAAAAATCAGGAAGGAAAGAGGGGGTTGGGGTGCGGATAGAGAAAACTGGGAGAGAGGAGGGAGGTGCCGGACAGCCGATAGCCACAGGGAGCACTGAGCGGCAGGAGTATCGTTGCGTCGGTGCTTCGTCGCGACTGAGATGTTGTCGTTGGCCGCACGGCCATGCATCCTACATATAAGTGAAAAAGAGATCTAAAATATAAACTATAAAATTACTTTCCGAATGAACGGAAGCGTCAAAAACTTAATAATATATGTAATGCACGCATAGGGCCTTTACCTTCTTTAAGTTAATTATCAGTAATAGATAAACAATTATCCCCTTTACGGGATAAGTTTGTATTTTAGTTTAAATAAAAAAATAAAATAAAATAAAAGTTTAAGCGACGGGATGAACCGGTCTATTTCCCGAAGAGTCCATGACTCCTAAACCCCGTCGTCCGGCTCGGTCGCATCCGCCCATCGTAATTAAATCATAATTAATTAACCAGAAAGGCCACAGCGAAGAATACTTAACCTTTGGACATAATCATGCCTTAATCTCTCCCCCCTCCATTAATAAAACCCAAAACTGACTCTCCCTCCCTCGCAGGTTCATTTCATTTTCCTCCTCCATTTTTCTTCCATTTTCTCCTTAATTTATTACCCCAAATTGGTCGTTACAGGCGCATCCCACCTCTTCTTACCCTTTCCAAATCCCCCTCCATTTATAAACCAAGCCGCCCTCTCTTTCTTCTCCCACACAAGACCATCACTCTCCTCTGTTTCAACCTCTCTCTTTCCCTACCATGGATAGCAAGTACAGCGAAGAGGCCTTCGACGTTTTCTACCTGGAGATTGAGGAGCGGATCATGCTCGTCATATCAGACGAGGAAGACGAGCAAGTTATGGCGAGAGTGAAGAGGGCTCCCCTGGTTTCCATTAATGGAAACCAGGCCAATCTTCTTCCCAAGTCTTCGTTCCTTGATGCCAATTGGTATGGCGGGTTTGATATGGGAATGAAGCACAGCGCATGGCCGCAGTGTGGTGCGACCAAGGCAAAAGTCAGGAGATTTCCGGCGGCGAGCGGGAGGAGGGGGACTGGAGTCTTTATTCCGAGGTGCGCCGCCGTTGAGCGCAAATAGCTTGTTCAGGAAGAAGAAGAAGAAGATATTTTTGTTAAATTCTTTCATCATTCTATAATTTTTCTGAAGCATTTGAGGGTAAATACTCTGTATACGATAATGCGAAGAAATTAGAGGCTTGCATAAAATTCTTTGTGCTGTATGACCAATTGTTCTTGGCGATCACTAAAACAAAATATGATGTTTGAGAAATGAAGGAAATAGATATACATTATCTGTAAGAATTAAACTTAAATTTATTATATTATTGTTCAGAATTTTGCATTTCAACTTTAGAACGTTGACATTTGGTAATTCTTTCAGTTTAATTTCTGGTAGGAGTTTCAAGTAACTCTTTGCTTTGCTCTGCAATGTAATCATTGGGAGATGCCAAGGTTCCTACTTTCTCAATCCTACTATTTTCTAACTTACCTCTCAATTCTCACTTTTTTACATATTATAATTTATTGTTGTTTTCATAAAAATGTATTTTTTTTCTTCTAAGATTATATAACATTGTGTGTATAACTCTTAATTCGTCGATATTAGAAATGTCTGAGGACAACACAACATACCTCATCCATCTGGGGCGAGTACAGAAGGTCTCGCCCACTTGAGGCGAGTATATAAGGTCTCGCCCACCTGGGGCGAGTACAAAAGACGACTTAGCTATCTGCAGTCCATTTTAGAAGGCATGAGCAGCCATTCGTAGTCCATTGTGAATTTGCCTATAAATAGGACCTCAAGACACAAGTAGAAGGAACCTTCACCCCCCCCCCCCCCCTATGGTGGGCGAGTACATTTCTCCCTCTCTTGTGCCGAGCTCAGCATTGGCTTTAGGAGGGGAAGTTTCTATAGACTTCCGGGTATGTGGCGGGACCTTCTTGATCACTGAAGCACGCGAGTCTTGTTTATAGGCGGTTCAGAGTCGTTCTTTATGCTCTCTAGCTTTTTATTACCTTGTCTCGCGTGGGTCGACTGTACAACCCATATTCTCTGAGGGTGGGACCCAATTCAAGCCACGTAGGGAAAATGTCAAAGTCAAAGGTCAACACGGAGGACAGGAGTCAAAGACTGAAGACAGCCCAGCAAGCAGAGGCAGCAAAAGACCTGTGTGGGTATAGGCGAGTGTGTGCGAACAAGCCCCTTATACTCGTCAGGTGGGCGACCATAGCGGATGCTCGCCAAAGCCAGGCGAGATCCCCTCAATGTCTCGCAGTCGCCAGGCAGGGTTGGGCTATAATAGTCCCACTCCCCTTTGGTTTCCTATAAATAGAACCACATGGGTACTTGGATTGACACCTTTTTTCTGAGCTTTCTGAACCCCATTTTCGAAGACTTGTCCCCCTGAGTTCCTGACCGTCACCCTCGACCTTCATCCTAGAAACTCGTCAAGTTGATGCCTTCCTCGTACCCTGCTCGGTCGTCTTTGGTTGTGGAGGGGAAGTCTCTTTTGAGCTTCTGGGTACGTGGCGGGACCTCTCTGCCGCAGCACCCGAGGTCCTGTTGTTACCGTTCTAATCTCTTCGTCGTTGTCAGTTAAGTCTTCTAGTCAGACTATTGGACGAGTAGCCTCCGGCTGCATTGATCCGATTTTTGGAGCTTAGGAATTTCCTGGCTTCAACATCGACCACTAAACAAGTTGTCTTTGATCACTCCCCAAGTCTCGAACACAGTTGAATCGGTATCCGGATTTCAACATTGTGTTTAATTGTTTACTTTGAAAAATATAGTAGGCTTTACTTTCTCTTCTTCTTCTTTTTCAAGATATAGTTGATAAATGCCTTACTCATTTATTAACGGCGATTCTTCAATTGGCCTTCCTTGCAAACACAACTACATAATATAGAACTAATGTGACAAATAGCCTATAGGAGGAAGGCTAGGGACTTGCAAGAGAGAAATAGAGAAGAGAGAATGAAGAAAAATAGGGAAGAAAGGCAAAGCGGTGGCCAGAGCTAGGAGAGATGAAGAGGCGGGGTAAGAATAAGATACGAATAAAAGGAAAAAAAGAAACTTCATTCATTCCTTAAAATCCTTATTACATATGCTTGTCTTTTTATAATATCAAAAGATTACTTTTTACAAGCAGACGACTAATTTGTAAATGGACTCGTAATCCTCAAATAAAGGATTTCTCCAATATGTAGACCCTTCTAGGTAGTGGTGTGGGGTTTCGTGATGGGGTCTAATGGAATGTCAATCTCGAATGGGAGGTGACATTGAGCCTCGAGGGGGTATCTCTAGACTATTCATCCTACCACTAAGGTTTTTAAATCTTTCTCGCACTTGATAGACACTCTCGGTTAACGTTGTCATTTGGTGGGCGAAGGGTAGAAACCACGGGGGTGGCTCATTACCTTCGTCTCCATAACTCGGGTGACCACGTTCAACTCGACGCATCTCAGAATTTACCTCTTGAGGGTGTTCAGGTGGAGTGTGATGTGGTGAAATCATGCTCACTAACCTACCACTACGCAGATGCATGCAAACACACAATTAAAATTGATGATTATGCTATATAAAGAAAAATAAAATGAAAACTCCTTTTTTTGTTTTTTTTGAAAAATTAAATGTTATGCGGGGTTCCTATTCTACGCAGGGCGGATTTCGAAACTTAGAAAAATTTCGGAACTTAGCTCTGATACCAAATTGATGCAGGACGGCGCGTAAGGTTTGCGCGCCTGTCGGCTTTTCTAGGAAACCCTAAATGCATGCAATAAAAATTTGAATGTTTCGAGCGGGCATTGCACGAACTTTAAGAAATACAACAACTTAGAATTTTGTAAAGCACAAAATAACTATTTTGTTTTAAAATGAATTTTCTTTTAAAAAATAATGGTTCAACTCTAAATTCGGGGAAAGAAGATTCGCAACTTCCGTTCTTTTCCCTTTGTCGTAGCCAGAACGAAAATCGTGAACTCCAAATGCATTTCCGTTTGGAGTTTTCGACGTAGCGTTCGCTGACAAAATCCCGGGCGAAAACCCAACAATGATTCTAATATCCTAAAGAGAAAATGTAGTTGCACACAAAGGAAGAGAAAGAAACAAGTTACCCACGGAAAGAGGCGTCTTTCCGCAATCGAAGTCGACGGCGATCCCACGAGGAATTCCTCGTCACCTTCGATCTCCCGCTCCGAGGTCGGCTGCTATCGCACACGGGCACCCAGGAGAATTCTCACACTAAGTGGTTCCACGGAATCTCAAACACTCACTAGTGTAAGGAGGCCACAAACTAAACAACCTAAATTGACTCACTCTCCCGCACAAAAGTGGCTCCACGAAATCTCTATGCACAAGAGAAAGTTCACTCTTGTTCTCACAAGTGAATCCACGAAACCTCGAAGCACTTGAGATAAATTTCACGGCAGCAATACTCTCTAACCAACAACAGCACCAAAGCAAGTTTCATAGGAAAAGAAAGGAGTCAACAGTAACTTGATGATACTATTCATCGTTCAACAGGGATCAACCAATTATGCATTCACTGTTCATTATCTCTTACGGGAGGCGGAAGCACGCAGCAAAATTAAAACACCAAGACTCTTACAGCACTTCAACGGGTTGCCAAATTCTCATAGCACTCTCACACATAAGCCTATAACTCCAAACAGAACTCAAACAGGAACATAACATCAACCTGAACATCAAATTCACTATTCATCGTCTCCTCTACAACTACAGGGAAGCACCCTCATTTCACCAGCAAAAGCATTCATATCTTCCTCATTCACCTTCGACTAACCTCCAACAAATCCCTCTTTATAGGGTTTCAAACAAGATATAAATAAATAAGCAGTTACTCCATGAATCAGAAAACTTGCGGAAGCTTGGAGGTGCGGCAATGGCAGATCTTGGACTGGGCTGAAACCGCCGGAGTGGAGAACGTGGCAGCGGGACGTGCAGGGTGGTTGCGGCGGCGACGTGGGTGGTTGACGCGCGGGAGCTCCCTTTTGGTGCAGCGCCAAAGTCAGGCGTTGTGCGCGGGCGGAGCCTAGCCCTATTCTTGCGGAAAGATGAACAGTGGCCCGGATTGCTTGGAGCTGTGTGGCTTCAATAAATTAAAACAAATGGATATATAACTGTATATAAAGATATTTATATAGGTGTATATAAATATAGTTATATATGTGTGTGCGTATATATATATATAAGTGTGTATATATATAGACACGCTACACACACAGGCATGCACAAAATAAAATGGTTCAACACAGAAATTGCAAATAAAATAACATGCAATAACATAAAATGCAAAAGTGCGACAGCCAGTGCCGGTAGAGATCCAGGCGGGTGCGGCGTCGGGTACTTTTGCGTCGACCGGACCTGGGCTGGTCTCCACCAACTCTCCCTCTCTCGAAATCACTCATCTCTGGTGAGTGCTCCGAGTGGTAGTGATGTAGAAGATCAACATCCATATGCTGTAACTCCTCGGCCATGACCCAGCTGGTCTCGGTCTCTGGTCTGTCATGCCAACAAACCAAGTATCTCTGAAAACTGTCAACGGAAAACGGTAGAACTGCTGGTGGTGTGTCAGTAAACTGAATGAGAATCATTGTGTCCTGAATGTGGCTCCTTACTAACACTCACCAACCCAGAAGAATCAAATGGAGGAGAAGACAGTGGAAAATCTAGAGACTCATGTGGATATTCGTGGAATAAAGTCAGATCGGCTACGTTAAAAACCGGATTTGTTCCCCAAATAGAAGGCATTTCAAGTTCATACGCTTTTTGCCTAATCCGCTTTACTACTCGAAAGGGTCCAGTTCTACTGTCAGCTAACTTCTTTACGGTACCCGAAGATAACCATTCCGGATTTAGCCGAACCATTACCAAGTCATCCATTTTGAAACTAGTAGCTCTTTTATGCCTGTTAGCTTGAGTTGCCTTTAAGTCAAAAGTACTATGTAATTTCCGCTCAGTTTTCATGTAAATCATGCAAATGCAAAGAAATGAACTACTAACACGACTGACTCCACAAACCGAAGGCTTTAATTACTAATAGCAACTCCTGAGATAGGTACATGATCAGGAGTGTAAGACCCTATTTTTTTTTTGCAAAAACCACCGGGTCTTAGGCCCAGAACCGCCGTTTTGCGGTGACACCTTCGCTTGGGAAGGTCGCCACTACAAAACGCCGATCCTGCCGGCCAAATCGATCACAAGAAAAGTAAGCTAAACTGAATAGTAGATCAAACTAAGTCCACATCACATGTATAAGTAAATCATCAGAAGATGTCCACAATGTAACTAAAGGAAACAAGATAACTAGGGCCTTGCCCAATACATCAAAGCCTCTCTACATGGTTCACTCGCGGAAGCAAAACAACTAAATCAACACTCACGGATCCGGTCATCTGAGCTCCTGAGCTAGACTGCCCCGCCTCCATTTGCACCGGCCTCCGGTGCTGCTCCGTCGCCGCGGTCTCCTAAAATGATAAGGTCCACCGACCGTCAGTCATAAAGACTCAGCCAATTCCCCACCCCTCCCCCCCAAGGCTCCTAGGCACCGCATGGAGAGGAGGAAGCGGAGGACAACAAGGGGTAATAACAAATGCAGGTGACAAGGTAATATCTACGCTACACAGGTGATATATATATATAAATGAAACAAAAAAATAGAAACAGCAGGGTAATGTATAGGAAAAGCAGTAAGAAACAAAAGTAGAGGCAAGTAAGATAAAGTAAACCATTGATTTATAGGAATGCCCATACAAACCTATAGACCAAGGGGTCGTTTAGCAGAGCCTATCATATAAAAAGTCCCATACCAATTTATACGATAGGTGTCGGGGTTAAATGTAATGATTATGCTATGTCATGCAAGTATGTTGTTATGCGGTGATCAAACAAGTGCAACTCACCCACTACGACTCTATGCGCATAGACCTTTAGTTCCCCCTTTTTGGAGCGAGCTAGACTCCCCGGATACTCCCGTAGTGGCAAACGGAAGCGGTGGGTTGGGCCCCGCCCACCTCTAGGTTGGTATATGCACTACCCGACCTAGACCTATCGTACGCCTCCACAAAACCCGCGGAGCGTCTGCGTACTCTTACTGACTGGACCGCCAGATTTTATGGCTAAGTGCAAATACCGCACTAGCCGAGCCCAAGTATCAACGTCGGTGCAACGACCGTCAACACGAAGGACCCACCACCTTATGCACATGCAAGATATCTTCCAACAACACCGAGCTACAAGCTCCCCGGGCTAACCCGCCCGCCACCAATAAACATCTCCGAAACAAAGATCACCGGATTAAACCGGCTAGACTTCTATAAACACATTCTCATAATAACTTTCCTGCTATAGAAACTTAGGTGCTAGAAGACGCTAACAGGAACAGACGATCTTTCGTCAATCCCCGGACGACCTATTCCGAGGGTGGCACCCCACCACCCTAAGACTTACCAAACCCCAACTTCTCTAGAGATTCATACATAATACAAGGCTACCACCCAACCTTCATCACTCCAGACCCAAGACCACCAGTTTGACCCCCCCCCCCCCTTAACCCCAAAGCTGTCTAAATGCTAAATGCAGACCACCCTTAACGTTTTTGATGCTCATGAAGAGAGGTAGACTAAATAACCAACTCCTTGACCCAAGGGATTTACTGGGGACCCATGCTACCTATTTCAGATTAAATCTAGGGTTTCATAATTTTTCCAATAATAATAGTATTTTAAATAATTTCCCAAAGGGCCATTTTACCAAGGTTTGAACTACAAGTGTACTTTTCTGACCTCCAATGCCTACTCCAATTTTTACATAAATCAATAGTACCTAATAAACAGTAGGTATAAAAATTTAGGAAAAACCAGCAAGATTTACTATTTTTAGAAATTCCAAAACACAATTATTTCCAATAAACTACAAAGGAGGTACCCTCATATGATCTCTAAACCTCTTGCAAATTAGTACAGTGGTGCTTCATAATATAATATTCAGTCCTACAAAGTTTGACCATGTTCCACAGAGGGCATATTTGTAATTACATCCAAGGATATATTTGCAATTTCTTCCAAAATGAACTAGAGGTACCAAGAATATTGATCCATAAATTATGGGAAAATTACAGTGGTAACATATTGTTATGAAAAGACAACCAGCAAAGTTTCATGTAATTACAGTAACTTAACATCATAAATTTGACCAACCCAAAAATTGCCAAGGGTTAACTCATGTCCTAACCAATACTTCCAGAGATTAATATCATTAAAACCATGTTTATGACAGAAGATGGTAAATTGATAAGTACTATTTCTCCCTAAAACCCCAAACCCTAATTATTTACAAATCTACCCAAGGGTTTATTGCCTATGATGGGCAACTCCAAATCCCTCCAAATTCTCACAGTAGCATTCCCTAGTCACTAAGGCCATATTCCCAAAATTTCAAGTCAAACCATTAAGGTTTGACCCCTCTTCCTTCATTAGCTTCTAATTGCACCCCATTAGGGTTTAGCCTAGGGTTAGGGTCTAACCTTCTCCAATAGCTCTAGTAGGAACTCCAGAGATTCATAACCTCAAAAACAAGTGGGTGACAGAAGGTGATGATTCCCTAAGTGTTATTTCCTCCTAGAACTCCAAATTCCAATTATTTACAAATCTACCCAAGGATTTATTACCTAGGTTAGACAACTCCAAACCTCTTCAAATTCACAAGGGAGTCTTCTCTGGTCACTATGACCTACCCACCAAAACTTTAGGTCAAACCACTAGGGTTTGACCCTACTCCCTTCATTGACCTCTATTTGCACCCCTTAAGGGTTTAGCCTAGGGTTAGGGCCTAAACATCTCCAAAACCACTCAAACCTCTTGAGGGGAAATTATACCACTCCTAGAACTCAGAGAGGTCTATTGCACTTCTCCCCATGGACACTTACTCCTTCATCCTTCACAAAACCCTAAAAGGCACCATAAACTCAACCACTAGGATTTATGGGCACAATAGGCCCTAACCCACCCAAAGTTGCTCCTTGGGGTGCCTCCTACCTCCCAAGGCAGTGACCAAAGTTACCCCAACAATCAGTGGGAGGAAACCCCTCCACACTCTAAAACTAGCTTAGGTTTACCTTTACCCTAAACATAACCTTTAAGTGAAACTAGTCTCAAAGATCTCCCTACCTTGCCCAAGTCCATACTACTCACTATACTGACCATGGGTAAGTGAAAGACCACCCAAGATCCTACCAACATTTGGTGGGGAGTGGAATTCCAATGGGTACCTATTTGGGGTGCAAATAGCAATTTAGCCCCTTTTTGATTTACTAGGGCAAAACTACTCCAATGGCCACCAAACTTGGACCAGAGGTTGGCATGGGGGAGGGTGAGGTGCACCCCAAATATGGAGCCAAAAGACCTTGTGGAAGAGTGGGGGCACTCACCCAAAGTTTTGCCTAAACCTAGGGAGCCTAAGGTTGTTTTGGTGGAATACCCTACCAAAACAACTCCATAAATCATGATATTTTAATCAGGGCCTACACATACCCCCTAAGACCACCCATCCAAGTTTGGAAGGGTATTGAGGTGTTTAGGGCACCTAATTAGGTTAACCTAGGATTATTGAACTTTCCCAAAAGCCATGGGGAAAAACTTCTCTAATCCTTCTGATCTTTGGACATAACCTAGGTATGCACAAGACTAGACTACACCCCAAAAATCAAGTCATTTGGAGTTCTATAGTGGGGTGGGCATCCAAATCAAGCTCTGAAGAGCCTTAAGGACAGCCTCCACTAAAATGAGTGCTGAGCCCTAACCAGGACTCCAAATTGAGTGATCTCAATTTTGTATTAAACTAGACCCTAAGGGCTACATTTACTATGTTGACCACTTTTTATGATTCGGCCTCTAACTATTTTTCCCAGAATTAAATAGAGGCTGCAGTTTTAATCACAGAAATACAAGGAATGAACTAAAGTTGCACAGATCTTAAAGCAGATCGGATGGCGCTGGGTCATCGTCCCCAAGAAATCAACGGCTTAGATTTTACGCGCCTGGGCCGCCTTGGTAAGTGATTTCCCGGCCACCTGAGCGCCGCCCCGGCCGACCAACGCCACCACCACCTCCGTTGAGGTGGGGGCCGGCGATGAGCGGTGTTTGATCGGCCGGAGGTGGCCGGAATCGCGTTCTGTAGGAGGATACCCAACCCGATCAACGGGGGGCAAGGCTGGCTTGATTCCCGGCCAATTGGCCACGGATCGAGCCGCCGTCGATTTGGATCTAATCCTTAGAGTTCAGGGAGGAGAATGGGACCTGCTGGAGGGCTTGCCGTCGGGTCAACCTCGAGTACACCATTGGAGCTTGAGTCGGTTGTGAAGCCATGCCAATTCCTTCCTACAGCACCCGAAATCCTCTGGTAACTTGGGGGTTTCTCTCCTCTCAGGTCTCTGAAGGTGAAGGGGGTTTCGAGTGGGGGTGGTGGTGGCTTTAAGCTTCATGGCCATTAATGGCCCCTTCGGTTTCTTCAAAGGCCGGCCCCTCTTCCTCTCCTTTGCCTTAATCCTCCTTTGTAACTGATGGAAACTCCTCCTAATCGGCTTGAGTCGGTTGTGAAGCCATGCCAATTCCTTCCTACAGCACCCGAAATCCTCTGGTAACTTGGGGGTTTCTCTCCTCTCAGGTCTCTGAAGGTGAAGGGGGTTTCGAGTGGGGGTGGTGGTGGCTTTAAGCTTCATGGCCATTAATGGCCCCTTCGGTTTCTTCAAAGGCCGGCCCCTCTTCCTCTCCTTTGCCTTAATCCTCCTTTGTAACTGATGGAAACTCCTCCTAATCGGCTGAGGAGTTGAATGGAGGCATCAATTGGGGAGGCCAAGAGGTAAAACCTCTTAATGGCCATGAATGGCTTCCTCTCTCTCTTCAAAAATGGGGAAACCCCCATTTTCTCTCTCCTAATCACCATGGTCGGTTTCTATACTCCCTCCTGAGTTTAATGAGGGTCCACATGGGCTGGTTGACCATCCAATTGAGTTAGCCCAAAGAGATTGGGTTAGGTTTGAGTATTTTGACCTAAATTGGGCAATTTTGACTTTTGGTCAAATTGGTCAATTGGGGAACCCTAGGATGGGGCTTTTGGGTTCAACAGGTTCCAAATTAAGTTTAGGAACTAATGGTGGAGTCAATTTGGTCATATGGTTCTTGGTTGACCCAATCTAAGTTGATTTGACCAAAATGGGCTAAATTGACTTTGGTCAAATTGAGCCCTAGGGTTGACTTGGTCATGGGGCTTTTTGGTCCACTAGCTCCCTTATGACATGATAGCCCTATGGGTGAGGTCAATTTAATGTGGTGAAGGTCAATTGGGGTACTTTGAGAAGGAAAGTCACTTTGACCTAAAAAGGGCATTTTGGTCAATTTGCACCCCTGGGGGTCCCATGATGGGGCTTTTGGGTCCACTAGGTCTATAATGGTATTCTAAACCTAGGGGTGTGATCAATTTGACATGGTGAGGGTTGATTGGCTCTAAATGGGCTACTTTGACCAATTTGAGGGTTTATGTTGACTTTGGTCAAATTGGTCCCTTAGGTTGTCTTCAATGGGCCCTTGGTGCCCTAAGGGGACCCCTAAAGGGTTAGGGACACTATGGGGGGGTCCAAGGGTTAAGTTGAAGCCCTAAATTCCAATCCCAAGCTTGGAAGATGGGAATTGCTATTTGCATACCAAGGTGGCTTCCTCCTCCTTTTCTCAAGGTCAAAAGGTTCCTCTTATGGTTTTGTCATGACCCAGTCATGACAAAACCAACTTAGGGGTCTAGCAGTTTGGGGGATGTTACAAATCCCAATACATAAAAATAAAAATTTCGTCCCCGAAATTCAGACAAGCCTATGGGGTTTCTACTAGAGGAAAACTGTAACATCCAGAAGAAGTAGGTTGTACCTGTCGTAAAAAGCTGCGGATATTTTTGCTGCATCAAGTCCAGTGGCTCCCAAGTATGTTCTTCCTGTCCATGATTCCTCCACAGGACCTTGACCAGTGGGACCTTCTTGCGCCGCAAGACTCGTAGCTCTGTGTCGTCTATCCGAACCGGCTCCAAGTGAATCGATCGATCTGTAGCTACTGGCCCCTCAGAAGTAGACACCTGCTGCTCAGGCCGAAGTAAAGCCTTCCTAAGTGAAGAGACGTGGAATACGTCATGCAGTCCCTCCAAATCCGGCGGTAGCTCCAGTCTGTAAGCCAAGGGACCGATCCGCTCCAGGATCCTATAGGGTCCCATAAACCTTGGACTGAGCTTCCTTCGGCCGCGAACCCTCGAGACTCCGTGCATCGGACGTATCTTCAAGAAAACCCGGTCTCCCAGCTGGAACTCCACCATACGATGACGCGCATCGTAATACTTGGTCTGCCTGCTCTGGGCCTCCAGCATCCTATCTCGAATCAACCTCACCTGGGCCTCCGTGTCCTCCACGAACTCTGAGCCAAGAGCCTTGGGCTCCTCATCCTGAATCCAAGATAACGGTGTCCTGCACCTCCGACCATATAATGCCTCGTAAGGTGCTCTGCCTATGCTAGCCTGGTGACTGTTATTATAAGAGAACTCGACCAATGGCAACAGTCTCTCCCACGGCTCCCCGCGGTCTAGGATGCAAAGACGCAAAAGATCCTCCAAGGTCCGATTGGTGCGCTCCGTTTGCCCGTCTGTCTGGGGGTGAAAAGCTGTACTGAAGGTCAACCGGGTGCCTAGATAGGCCTGCACCGCTCTCCACTCCCTTGACGTAAAACGTCCATCTCGGTCAGATACTATCGTCCTTGGCACACCATGATAACGGATGAACTGTTCCACAAACTTCCGTACTAAAATCCTGACGGAATCATCCTTCCTGATCGGAATGAACCTGGCCACCTTCGTCAACCTGTCGACGATCACCCAAATCGAGTCATTCCCCGCACGAGATCGGGGAAGACCCTGAATAAAATCCATTGCTATATCGTCGAACTTCCATTCCGGCACTGGGAGTGGCTGTAACAATCCTGCGGGGTTCCGGCACTCCGCCTTCACAAGCTGGCAGGTCTCGCAATGGGTCACAAAATAAACGATATCTCTCTTCATACCCGGCCAGTACATGGTCCTCTTCAGATCTGCCGTCATCTTGGTAATACCCGGGTGCACTGAATACTTACTGTAGTGAGCTTCTGCCATAATATCTTCCCGGATCTGATCTCCTGCCGGCACATACACTCGACCTCTAAAACTCAACAGGTCGTCCTTCATCGAATAATCTCCAGCTGGACCTGCCTCCAGGGCTCTGAAAATCGGCTCCAGCTTGGCATCCTTTCTCTGCCATTCCCTGATGCGGTCTCGAATGTCATAAGTAGCACCAGTCGCCGCTAGGTACTCCTCGTACAGCTCCGGATCATCCCCAGATACTAGGGAGATCTGCATATCTTCGAACATCTTCACTAACTCCATGGCCATTAGTTTAGGCCCTACTCCTGGCGTAGTAGCTCTCCTGCTCAACGCGTCTGCTACTACATTTGCCTTCCCTGGGTGGTAATGCATCGTATACTGGTAATCTGATAAGAACTCCACCCATCGCCTCTGTCGGATATTCAACTCCTTCTGCGTATCTACATACTTCAGATTTTTGTGATCTGAGAATATGTCGCAGTGGACACCATAGAGGTAGTGTCGCTAGATCTTAAGAGCGAATACGACTGCTCCCATTTCCAAATCATGCACTGGGTAATTCCGCTCGTGGTCCTTCAACTGGCGGGAGGCATAAGCTATCACATGCCCGTTCTGCATCAGAACGGCACCCATCCCCTGATAAGACGCATCCGTATACACTTGAAATCCTTCCTTCCCCGACGGAAGGGCAAGGATGGGAGCTGAAGTGAGCCGACCCTTCAGCTCCTGGAAAGCTGTCTCGCACTGCGGCGTCCAAGTAAAAACAATATCCTTTCTTGTCAGAGAGGTAAGCGGGAGGGCTATCTGGGAAAACCCCTGAACGAACTTCCGGTAGTAGCCGGCAAGTCCCAAGAAACTTCTTACGTCGGTGGCCGTCTTCAGCGGCGGCCAGTCCCGTACTGCCTGAACCTTTGCTGGATCTACTGCCAAGCCTGCTCCACTGATGATGTGGCCCAGGAAGGCCACCTCCTTCAACCAGAACTGACATTTACTGAACTTAGCATATAACCGATGCTCCCGCAGTTTCCCCAAGGTTAGTGCCAAATGCTGCGCATGCTCCTACTCCGTCCTCGAGTAGATGAGGATGTCGTCGATGAACACTATGACAAAGATGTCAAGGTAAGGCTCAAACACCCGGTTCATCAAGCTCATAAATGCTGAAGGTGCATTTGTGAGCCCGAACGGCATCACCGTGAACTCATACAATCTATACCGGCTGCTGAAAGCCGTCTTCGGGATGTCCTCCTCTTGGATCCTCAGCTGATAATAACCTGACCTCAAATCCAGCTTCGAGAAGCAGTGGGCTCCCTCTAGCTGGTCAAAGAGCTCATCTATCCTTGGCAGAGGATACGTGTTCCGCACCGCCAGCCTATTCAGAGCTCTGTAATCGATGCACAGTCTGAGCGTCCCATCCTTTTTCTTTACGAATAACACCGGAGCTCCCCAAGGTGAGGAACTCGGCCTAACGAACCCTGCTTCCACCAGCTCCTGCAGCTGGCTCCGAAACTCTACCAACTCCTTCGGGGCCATCCGGTAAGGAGCTTTGGACACCGGCTTGGCCCCTGGTACCAGCTGAATCTGAAAATCCTTCTCGCGGTGCGGTGGTAGCCCAGGAAGCTTCTCCGGAAAAACATCAGCAAAATCTCGCACTACCGGGATACTTGGCACCGAGTCCTTGACTTCAGTCGCCTCAAAGAGCACCTGATAAACCTCGTCTCCCTGCAGGTGGGCCTTGACGGCCTGAATGGATGATAAAAAGAGACGAGAGGTAGGTTGAGTACCTTCGAAAGTCACTACACCGTCTTTATGCTCTAGCACGATCCGCCTTGCCGGGCAGTCAATCCTTGCCCGGTTCTCATACAACCAACTCATGCCCAGGATCAGGTCGTAATCCCTCATCTTTAGCACAGATGCCGGGGCCTCGAACAGTCTTCCTCCAATCTCCAGACTCATTATGCACGTTAAATTGGTTAGAACCTCCGATCCGTCCGGAAATCGCACCCTCCTATAGTCGCTTTTGGTGTGCTTGACTTGGTCTAGGTCTTCAATAAACTTAGCCGAGACGAACGAGTGCGAGGCACCCGTATCGAACAAGGTAAAAGCAGGTTTGCCAAAAATGGATACTAAACCTGAAGGTTTGATGCTAGGTTCAATGCTAAGGTAAAACTAAAACTTTAAAAGACATTATCAAATTAAACGAATGTACAACAAAGTACCTGCGATGACCCTTGCTGGGTCCCGGGGCCTGGCCAAGTCTAGGGCATAAGCCTGTTCCCCGTACAGCCTCCGATCGTCACCCTGAAATCCACGTCCTCGACCACGTCCTCGGCCCCCGAGATGCTGACCCCGTGGTGCTGCCTGAGGTGCTGGAGGAGTATTCCTCTGGGGGCAGTTCCTCTTGAAGTGGCCGACCTGATGGCAGTAGAAACACTCCGGAGGTTGCCCATTCCCTCCAATCCTTGGCATCTCTCTCATCTGCAGAGGTTGAGGAGCCAGCACTACCGGCTCCCTTTGCTCCTGCCTCTCCCCCTGACGGGGTCGGACCTCCGTCCTTCCTTCTCCAGCATCTCTATTTCTCGGCTGATCTCTCCTGCCATTTCTTCCCTGGTCCTCCATGGGTCTCTTCCTCCCACGAACAACTTGCTGGTCTCCTTCCAGCTTCTTCGCCATTTCCAGAATCCTGGACATACTACCGTCGGAGACAAAAAGGAGGGCCTGCCTCAACTCATCACGGAGGCCCTTATAGAATCTCTTAGCATATCCCGTATCGTCCAGTTGGTAAGATACCGCAAACCGGGACAGGTGGGTGAACTCCTGGTGGTACTCCAATACTGATCTATTCCCCTGCCTTAACTGCAAAAATCTGTCCTCCAGATCGTCTCTTGCCGACTGCGGCACAAAATGTTCCAGCAGTGCCGTCTTGAAATCTTCCCACAAAACGTCTGCTGCCTCAAGTCCCGGGTAAGCTGTAGCCAGGAACCTCTTCCACCACCTCTTGGCATGAGACTCCAAGCAAGAAACCACCAGTGGCACCTCCATGTCTGCCGGGCACTGGATTCCTGACAACATCTCCTCCATGATGTCTACCCATTCTTCGGTCCTCACAACAGTCTCCGTCCCGATGAATGCTGGTGGGGAGAGACCCCGAAAGATGCTCAGCCAGTTGGCCCCGGGGTTCTGCTGAGGAGCCGGTGCTTGCTGTGCCCTGAATGTCTCCAAAATGGCAGTCAGAGTCTGCCCCAACTCCGTCTGCTGGAATGGGGTAGGAGCCGGTGGTGGTGGAACGACGTTCGGAGCCGGCGGGACTCCATGCTGAGGTGAAGGTTCCGTTGCCGGCTACATAAGAAAGATTGCACTTATAAGGGACTTAGCTAAAGGGAAGAAGAATTCAGTTATAAGTGGACTTTTACATGTGATTTTCCCTATGGGCACACCATTGCTTCCGCTGCTAGTTTGTCCGCAAACTAGGCTCGCGCGGGGTGGCCCAGGGTTTGTGGACTTCTTTTCCTTGGATCGATGTTCCCTCTGATACCACTTGTAAGACCCTATTTTTTTTTTGCAAAAACCACCGGGTCTTAGGCCCAGAACCGCCGTTTTGCGGTGACACCTTCGCTTGGGAAGGTCGCCACTACAAAACGCCGATCCTGCCGGCCAAATCGATCACAAGAAAAGTAAGCTAAACTGAATAGTAGATCAAACTAAGTCCACATCACATGTATAAGTAAATCATCAGAAGATGTCCACAATGTAACTAAAGGAAACAAGATAACTAGGGCCTTGCCCAATACATCAAAGCCTCTCTACATGGTTCACTCGCGGAAGCAAAACAACTAAATCAACACTCACGGATCCGGTTATCTGAGCTCCTGAGCTAGGCTGCCCCGCCTCCATTTGCACCGGCCTCCGGTGCTGCTCCGTCGCCGCGGTCTCCTAAAATGATAAGGTCCACCGACCGTCAGTCATAAAGACTCAGCCAATTCCCCACCCCTCCCCCCCAAGGCTCCTAGGCACCGCATGGAGAGGAGGAAGCGGAGGACAACAAGGGGTAATAACAAATGCAGGTGACAAGGTAATATCTACGCTACATAGGTGATATATATATATAAATGAAACAAAAAAATAGAAACAGCAGGGTAATGTATAGGAAAAGCAGTAAGAAACAAAAGTAGAGGCAAGTAAGATAAAGTAAACCATTGATTTATAGGAATGCCCATACAAACCTATAGACCAAGGGGTCGTTTAGCAGAGCCTATCGTATAAAAAGTCCCATACCAATTTATACGATAGGTGTCGGGGTTAAATGTAATGATTATGCTATGTCATGCAAGTATGTTGTTATGCGGTGATCAAACAAGTGCAACTCACCCACTACGACTCTATGCGCATAGACCTTTAGTTCCCCCTTTTTGGAGCGAGCTAGACTCCCCGGATACTCCCGTAGTGGCAAACGGAAGTGGTGGGTTGGGCCCCGCCCACCTCTAGGTTGGTATATGCACTACCCGACCTAGACCTATCGTACGCCTCCACAAAACCCGCGGAGCGTCTGCGTACTCTTACTGACTGGACCGCCAGATTTTATGGCTAAGTGCAAATACCGCACTAGCCGAGCCCAAGTATCAACGTCGGTGCAACGACCGTCAACACGAAGGACCCACCACCTTATGCACATGCAAGATATCTTCCAACAACACCGAGCTACAAGCTCCCCGGGCTAACCCGCCCGCCACCAATAAACATCTCCGAAACAAAGATCACCGGATTAAACCGGCTAGACTTCTATAAACACATTCTCATAATAACTTTCCTGCTATAGAAACTTAGGTGCTAGAAGACGCTAACAGGAACAGACGATCTTTCGTCAATCCCCGGACGACCTATTCCGAGGGTGGCACCCCACCACCCTAAGACTTACCAAACCCCAACTTCTCTAGAGATTCATACATAATACAAGGCTACCACCCAACCTTCATCACTCCAGACCCAAGACCACCAGTTTGACCCCCCCCCCCCCCCCCCCCCCCCCCCCCCCCCTTAACCCCAAAGCTGTCTAAATGCTAAATGCAGACCACCCTTAACGTTTTTGATGCTCATGAAGAGAGGTAGACTAAATAACCAACTCCTTGACCCAAGGGATTTACTGGGGACCCATGCTACCTATTTCAGATTAAATCTAGGGTTTCATAATTTTTCCAATAATAATAGTGTTTTAAATAATTTCCCAAAGGGCCATTTTACCAAGGTTTGAACTACAAGTGTACTTTTCTGACCTCCAATACCTACTCCAATTTTTACATAAATCAATAGTACCTAATAAACAGTAGGTATAAAAATTTAGGAAAAACCAGCAAGATTTACTATTTTTAGAAATTCCAAAACACAATTATTTCCAATAAACTACAAAGGAGGTACCCTCATATAATCTATAAACCTCTTGCAAATTAGTACAGTGGTGCTTCATAATATAATATTCAGTCCTACAAAGTTTGACTATGTTCCACAGAGGGCATATTTGTAATTACATCCAAGGATATATTTGCAATTTCTTCCAAAATGAACTAGAGGTACCAAGAATATTGATCCATAAATTATGGGAAAATTACAGTGGTAACATATTGTTATGAAAAGACAACCAGCAAAGTTTCATGTAATTACAGTAACTTAACATCATAAATTTGACCAACCCAAAAATTGCCAATAATGAGGAATATTACAATTTGGACCTCCAAGGGTTAACTCATGTCCTAACCAATACTTCCAGAGATTAATATCATTAAAAAAATGTTTATGACAGAAGATGGTAAATTGATAAGTACTATTTCTCCCTAAAACCCCAAACCCTAATTATTTACAAATCTACCCAAGGGTTTATTGCCTATGATGGGCAACTCCAAATCCCTCCAAATTCTCACAGTAGCATTCCCTAGTCACTAAGGCCACATTCCCAAAATTTCAAGTCAAACCATTAAGGTTTGACCCCTCTTCCTTCATTAGCTTCTAATTGCACCCCATTAGGGTTTAGCCTAGGGTTAGGGTCTAACCTTCTCCAATAGCTCTAGTAGGAACTCCAGAGATTCATAACCTCAAAAACAAGTGGGTGACAGAAGGTGATGATTCCCTAAGTGTTATTTCCTCCTAGAACTCCAAATTCCAATTATTTACAAATCTACCCAAGGATTTATTACCTAGGTTAGACAACTCCAAACCTCTTCAAATTCACAAGGGAGTCTTCTCTGGTCACTATGACCTACCCACCAAAACTTTAGGTCAAACCACTAGGGTTTGACCCTACTCCCTTCATTGACCTCTATTTGCACCCCTTAAGGGTTTAGCCTAGGGTTAGGGCCTAAACATCTCCAAAACCACTCAAACCTCTTGAGGGGAAATTATACCACTCCTAGAACTCAGAGAGGTCTATTGCACTTCTCCCCATGGACACTTACTCCTTCATCCTTCACAAAACCCTAAAAGGCACCATAAACTCAACCACTAGGATTTATGGGCACAATAGGCCCTAACCCACCCAAAGTTGCTCCTTGGGGTGCCTCCTACCTCCCAAGGCAGTGACCAAAGTTACCCCAACAATCAGTGGGAGGAAACCCCTCCACACTCCAAAACTAGCTTAGGTTTACCTTTACCCTAAACATAACCTTTAAGTGAAACTAGTCTCAAAGATCTCCCTACCTTGCCCAAGTCCATACTACTCACTATACTGACCATGGGTCAGTGAAAGACCACCCAAGATCCTACCAACATTTGGTGGGGAGTGGAATTCCAATGGGTACCTATTTGGGGTGCAAATAGCAATTTAGCCCCTTTTTGATTTACTAGGGCAAAACTCCTCCAATGGCCACCAAACTTGGACCAGAGGTTGGCATGGGGGAGGGTGAGGTGCACCCCAAATATGGAGCCAAAAGACCTTGTGGAAGAGTGGGGGCACTCACCCAAAGTTTTGCCTAAACCTAGGGAGCCTAAGGTTGTTTTGGTGGAATACCCTACCAAAACAACTCCATAAATCATGATATTTTAATCAGGGCCTACACATACCCCCTAAGACCACCCATCCAAGTTTGGAAGGGTATTGAGGTGTTTAGGGCACCTAATTAGGTTAACCTAGGATTATTGAACTTTCCCAAAAGCCATGGGGAAAAACTTCTCTAATCCTTCTGATCTTTGGACATAACCTAGGCATGCACAAGACTAGACTACACCCCAAAAATCAAGTCATTTGGAGTTCTATAGTGGGGTGGGCATCCAAATCAAGCTCTGAAGAGCCTTAAGGACAGCCTCCACTAAAATGAGTGCTGAGCCCTAACCAGGACTCCAAATTGAGTGATCTCAATTTTGTATTAAACTAGACCCTAAGGGCTACATTTACTATGTTGACCACTTTTTATGATTCGGCCTCTAACTATTTTTCCCAGAATTAAATAGAGGCTGCAGTTTTAATCACAGAAATACAAGGAATGAACTAAAGTTGCACAGATCTTAAAGCAGATCGGATGGCGCTGGGTCATCGTCCCCAAGAAATCAACGGCTTAGATTTTACGCGCCTGGGCCGCCTTGGTAAGTGATTTCCCGGCCACCTGAGCGCCGCCCCGGCCGACCAACGCCACCACCACCTCCGTTGAGGTGGGGGCCGGCGATGAGCGGTGTTTGATCGGCCGGAGGTGGCCGGAATCGCGTTCTGTAGGAGGATACCCAACCCGATCAACGGGGGGCAAGGCTGGCTTGATTCCCGGCCAATTGGCCACGGATCGAGCCGCCGTCGATTTGGATTTAATCCTTAGAGTTCAGGGAGGAGAATGGGACCTGCTGGAGGGCTTGCCGTCGGGTCAACCTCGAGTACACCATTGGAGCTTGAGTCGGTTGTGAAGCCATGCCAATTCCTTCCTACAGCACCCGAAATCCTCTGGTAACTTGGGGGTTTCTCTCCTCTCAGGTCTCTGAAGGTGAAGGGGGTTTCGAGTGGGGGTGGTGGTGGCTTTAAGCTTCATGGCCATTAATGGCCCCTTCGGTTTCTTCAAAGGCCGGCCCCTCTTCCTCTCCTTTGCCTTAATCCTCCTTTGTAACTGATGGAAACTCCTCCTAATCGGCTGAGGAGTTGAATGGAGGCATCAATTGGGGAGGCCAAGAGGTAAAACCTCTTAATGGCCATGAATGGCTTCCTCTCTCTCTTCAAAAATGGGGAAACCCCCATTTTCTCTCTCCTAATCACCATGGTCGGTTTCTATACTCCCTCCTGAGTTTAATGAGGGTCCACATGGGCTGGTTGACCATCCAATTGAGTTAGCCCAAAGAGATTGGGTTAGGTTTGAGTATTTTGACCTAAATTGGGCAATTTTGACTTTTGGTCAAATTGGTCAATTGGGGAACCCTAGGATGGGGCTTTTGGGTTCAACAGGTTCCAAATTAAGTTTAGGAACTAATGGTGGAGTCAATTTGGTCATATGGTTCTTGGTTGACCCAATCTAAGTTGATTTGACCAAAATGGGCTAAATTGACTTTGGTCAAATTGAGCCCTAGGGTTGACTTGGTCATGGGGCTTTTTGGTCCACTAGCTCCCTTATGACATGATAGCCCTATGGGTGAGGTCAATTTAATGTGGTGAAGGTCAATTGGGGTACTTTGAGAAGGAAAGTCACTTTGACCTAAAAAGGGCATTTTGGTCAATTTGCACCCCTGGGGGTCCCATGATGGGGCTTTTGGGTCCACTAGGTCTATAATGGTATTCTAAACCTAGGGGTGTGATCAATTTGACATGGTGAGGGTTGATTGGCTCTAAATGGGCTACTTTGACCAATTTGAGGGTTTATGTTGACTTTGGTCAAATTGGTCCCTTAGGTTGTCTTCAATGGGCCCTTGGTGCCCTAAGGGGACACCTAAAGGGTTAGGGACACTATGGGGGGGTCCAAGGGTTAAGTTGAAGCCCTAAATTCCAATCCCAAGCTTGGAAGATGGGAATTGCTATTTGCAGACCAAGGTGGCTTCCTCCTCCTTTTCTAAGCTCTCAAGGTCAAAAGGTTCCTCTTATGGTTTTGTCATGACCCAGTCATGACAAAACCAACTTAGGGGTCTAGCAGTTTGGGGGATGTTACAAGGAGGCTCCGAAGGTGGATCATAAAATACTTCATCGCGTGGGTGATGAACACTCAAGTGGAAATCAGAGACATCAATGATACGATGTGTCAACATGGTGTGCGAACTGTCTCTACGAGTGCGGGTGATAAAACATAATTCAACGAATCAGTGAGTGCACCCTCAAACTCGTCTGTGCAACTAAGGATAGATACATCCCAAATGTTTGGTGAACCCATATGTGGTTCATCTGGGGGTTCACCGGGAAGGGTATAATAAAATTCGTCACAAACACGACGAGTACCGGTATAGGCTCCAATATTATATAGAGTGCTCTCAAATAAACAATAATGCACGTGAAGTGTGACAATCGTAATAAACTTACTAATGGAATGTGAGGCATCAGGAGGCTCACCAGCCGGGACATATGAAAACTCATCGCGAATATGATGGTCCTCAAAGTGATGATCGTACTCACTGAAAATATGACACGACTCTTGAATGAGCTGAGTAGGAGGACGATCAAGCCTCACCATATGAATGACACACTCAAAACCATCTCTTTGGAGCACTAGTGACATCAAGGGCGACAATGGAGCAGGTATCCATGTCTTGGAATTCATAAGGGTATTACTCACAGGTATCTCAGCTATACATGGACGAGGTGGTTCATTTGGAGGCTCAATAGGGGGGGTCGTCAAAGAACCCATCAGTAGAGTGATGGTCCTCCAGAAGTAAACCATCAGAAAGGGTCGTGCTCCCAGAATAGGGAGAGGTGGCAACTTCGAGGTCACAACAAAGCTCTCGGCTCTCAATCGTGATGTGACTCGGTGCGCTATCGGGTGGGGTGCATGAAGATTCTTCACTCCATAGTGATTCTAGAATCTCGGGTGAAGTCTTCACTCAATGTAGATATAGTCTCTGTGGTGGTCTCACTAAGTGGGGCAGACTCTCGTGGGGGTTGACTCCACACATCCTTTACTAGAATATCAGGCAGAGTGGGTGAAGTTTCCCTGCCTTGGGAAGAGGAGTGCTCTCATCGACCCTTAATGGACACCATCATGTTCATTTTCGGAACACTAGGAGGATCACAACGTATAATGTAATCTTGACGAGGGTGACCTCTACAAGATTCTTGAGGGTAATCGTGAGGATCGTCCAGAACATGATCATTGTTGACGCCAGGAAAATCCTGACCTCAAAATTCGGACCGATGCAGCCGGAGGCTACTCGCCCAGCAGTCTGATGAGATGACCTGGCTGGCGACTACTGAAGAGCTAGAAGAGCAACACACAGGACCCCAGGTGCTTGGCAGGGAGGTCCCACCACGTACCCAGAAGCTCAAGAGAGTCTTCCCCTCCGAAACCAAAGTGGCCGAGCTTGGTACAGGGAAGGCACCGACTTGGCTGAAAGCAAGGGTGACGGACTCGAGAGTTCGGGAATCGGGGTCCAAAAGCTCAAGTCCAGGTGCCAATCCAAGTACCCCTGGGGTCCTATTTATAGGAAAACCAAAGGGTAGGGGGGGTTATAGTCCAGCCCCCAACCTGGCGACTATGGGTTACTCGGTGCGTGAGTCGCACACGCTGGGCCAATAATCGCCAGGTCTTCTGTTCCACACTCGCCAACCTGGCGAGTATTGCCTGCATACTCGCCAAGGTCTTCTCTACTTCTGCCTTGAACTGCCGGACTCTGTGTTGACCTCTTTGACTTTGACTTCTGCCTACGTGGCCTCGGGGGGGGGGGGGGGGGGGGGGGGTCCACCCTCGGAGAATGAGGGTTGTACACAATCCCCGCTCTTTGCGAGTAACGCAGTTGCTTGGAAAGAATCATCCAACCTTCATTCGACGAGCTCTCTGGCCGGCGACTATCGGCTTATATTCGCCCTCATCGCTGGCCGACGTTCGAACTCTATAAATAGAGGGGCAGGGGTCTCTGATGGCACGTCTTTTCTGAACTCGCTCAAGATGGTGCGCGACTATGCTGCCGAGGCTAAGGCGGCTATGGCTGGTCTTGTAGGCCTATTTGATGGCTCTTCGCTCCCTCCTCGCCCGGATCTCGCATCTGGCGACCTTCCTCTTCCAAGAAGAGGAAGAGGCTTGCCCAGAAGAAAAAGAAGCAGGAGAAGAAGAAAGCCGTTGAGGGTGAGGTCGCCGCTCCTCCGTGCGACCAACACCAGCAGCTGCTGGACGACCTGGGGCTCTCTAATGAGGGAGACTCGCCGGCCGCTGATGCTCCTGCTCCAAATGTCGCCGAGGAAGTGAGCATGCCCGGGACCTCGACCCAGAATCAACCGGAGAATCTCGCTCCTGCGCGAGGTGGGAGCTATCTACTCGCCACCTTCTTTGATTGATCTCGACTTGGGCCGAGATGCTGAATATTTCTTTTATGCTTCGCAGATTCGTCCACCATTGGAGCTCATGAGGAGCCTCTGGTCGTGCCTCCGCTGAGGTCGTCGCCTATGGTCTCGCCTCGGGGTGGAGGTCGCTCAGGGCGAGTTCTCCACAGCTCCTCGCTGGAGAAGAGGCCGATGAGCGGGCAACATGATCCATTGGCGAGCATCGTGCCTCCGCCTCCTCCGCCTCGTCAGTCCATGGGAACGACGAGTAGTTCGCAGCTGCCCGCAGGTGGGCTTCCGCCACCTCCTCCGTTCCCTCCTTCTGCTACTCCTCAGGGCGATCAGCGCCCTTCGACCTCTACTGCACCTTCGACTCATCAGGGCGAGTCCTCGCGCCGTGGCGGGACTGGGGGCTCCTCGGGCTTTTTTCTTGCAAGGGGAGGAGGACGACCAGTCGATAATCGCGGTCGGGGGAACGCGCCTCCCAGCCGGGATCCGGCAATTGGTGGCTCTTCGCGGCGAGGCGACCATCATCGCAGCGCATCTCCTCGTCGGGCAAGGGTCTCTCCTCGCCGTCATTCTCGCAGTCCTCGGCCAGGTTTTAGTCGCCGTCTTCAATAGTCGCCATTGTCTTTACTTCGCTGTTTTCGTCATCTAAGTTCTAACACTCAAACCTTTTTCGCAGCTCGCACTCATACTCCCATAGTAGCTTTGATCGACGCGGTCAGGCTTCCTTCTCGCGAGTACCAGGAGAGGGCTACTCGCGCGATCCTGGAGCTGGAGTCCAAGCTGGAGCGCTTGGCGATCTGCGAGCCTCATCGCCGCCTGTCCGAGGTTGAATCGCGAGTTGAGCGCCTGGCGAGCACTGACGCTCATCGTCGTTTGACCGAGCTGGAGGTGCGAGTATCACGGCTGGAGGAGTTCGATACTCGCCTGGCTGGTGCAGAATCCCGCCTTCATACTGTCAGCGATCTGTAGCGTAGAGTTGCGAGGATCGAGCATCGCCAGTAGCTGCATCATGACGAGTTGGTGGGGATGCGCGCGAGCATGGGCTCGGTCGGTCGGCTGGCGAGGATCGAAGACCAGCTGCGGCAGGGTGAGGACGCGATGTCTCTGGCCTTTGAGCACTTCAAGCGTGCTCGCAGCATGGGCTTCGTTGGGCGACATCCTCAGCCTCCAGATTTTCAGGCGAATCTTCAGGCGCCTCCCTAGATGTTGTCCTTTTTTACTCCTCTTCTTTCTGTGCTAAGTCACCATTGGCGAGCATTCCTGTAACTCTGAACTATTTCTTTATTGGTGTAATATTTTTCGGCGAGTATTAGAAAACTCGCCTTTTATTACTTGCTCTGCTTTCTTCTTCTGTGATGGATTTTTGTCAAAATTTTCTATCTTCTTTAACTTGGAGAGTATTGTCCGCCCGTCGCCTATGCATGGCGAGCTTCGTTCATGTTTCTTTCTTGCAGGTCTTCTCGCCTTGGAGGTCGACTTCCTGCTGACGCGCGTTGTTGAGCTGGCGACTTCAACTTAATACTCGCCACCCCCTTATTCCTGATCGCGCCGTCGTGCTCGATAAGCCAAGTTATCCGACCACTATAAATAGGGGGGGGGGGTGAGTCTTAATTACGCTTTGGCGATTTTCTAACTCTCGCGCGAGTATCTTCTGTCTTCTCTTCTCTTCTTGTCTTCTTTGATACTCGCCTCTCTTTCCTCCTTTCCTCCAAGATGACCGACGAGGCGACCATCCGGCGTGCCAATTGTTGGAGCTTGCTTTCCGCATCTCTTGGTTTGAAAATAACAAATACCGTGTTGTATTTGATCTAGTATTTTGTATTTTTATAGTGGTCAGGTTGTACAGGTTCAATGAGGAGACAAGTCCTCGTTCATGGGCATGATCCGAGAACGACAAGTCTCAGGTTGGATGAGTTTTGTGTGCTGATCTTAAAATGACCATAGCTTTCAATCCAGGAAGAGTTACAGAACGTGCCACCCCATTTCGGAGATGAGAACGACTCAATCTACAGTCTGGAGTAGTTTCGGACGGCAAAAATGAAGAGGAGCCGTCGCCCAGGCGATAGTGGATGTCGCCCAGGCGACAGCTGATGTCGCCCAGGCGACAGCGGATGTCGCCCAGGCGACAGCAGAGAAGTTACAACTACTTCCCCACGGCAGCACGACAAAAGGCAGTTTTGAGCTGTCGAAAATCCGACATCGATGTCGCCCAGGCGACAGCTCGGAGGTTACAACAACTGCCTACGACAACACCACGACCGACAGTTTTGCGCTGTCGGAAATTTCCGACAGCTGATGTCGCCCAGGCGACAGCAAAATTCTATAAATTGGCTCCTTTTGTTCGTGCATTCAAGAGCTTTGAAGATTCTAAGTCCCTTCCTGAGTGCATTCCATCCAGAGAGCTCCAGAACCTCATGAACTCCCATTTATGCTGAGAAGGTTTGAAATTGAAGACGAGATCGGACGCGCTTCTACATCAAGGATCATCTCGAGGCTTCAACCTTCCTTTCAGAGATCTGAATTTCTAGGGAGTTCTTATTTTATCTTGTATTTTCATTTATATACATTTTACTTTGTATTGGTAGGGAAAATCGCTTCCTTGTGCGGAGCGTCTAAGTCCTTGCGTGGCTTAGGGGAAAATCGCTTCCTTGTGCGGAGCGTCCAAGTCCTTGCGTGACTTGGTGGGAAATCGTGGCCTTGTGTGCTACGTCTAGATCTTGGGAAGATCTAGAGGATAGGCTTGGGCTTGGTCTAGGGAGAGACAAGTGATAGCCTTCCGATCCTTAGGAGAAGGATTGGTAAACAAAAAGAAATTTACATTTGTACGCCTCCGATTTCTAGCGATATAGAAATCAAATTTATGTAAACACTTTTTCATATAATATAATCATGTCTCTTTTGTGTTTACTTGATTTCTATCATTTGGCGTAATCTCTATTATATTGTGTTCTAAGTTTTCAATTCTAAATCTAAATTGTTTATTTCAATCTCCTTCATTATAAAACAATTTAGTAATTATCTTGAAACTTATAGAAAGAATTTTATTCCCTTATTCACCCCCCCTCTAAGGGCGCCACAAGATCCAACAATTGGTATCAGAGGGAGGTTATTCCAAATCGGCTTAACAACCGGGAATAATGGCGTCTCTTGATCATGATCTCGCTTCTACTAGTGGGGAAAATTTTAATATAAATGAAAAAATATTATCACCACCTTATTTATGGGCAAAAATTTTAAAGGGTGGAAAATATTAATGAAAAATTTTCTTAAGGCCTTAGATGAAAAAGTTTGGAATATTACTATTAAAAAGTCATCTAGCGTACTAACTAGAAACGAAATTATTTTAAATGCAAAATCTATGAATAGTATATTTTGTGCGTTAGACCAAAATATTTTCAAACTTATTTATACTTTACCTACCGCATATGAAATTTGGAGTTTTCTTGAAAGAACTTATGATTCTCCTTCTACAGGTACGGAACATTCACAAGAACCGGAGAATATGCAAGCCTATGCAAATATTCAAGAAAGCTACACAAATGATGGATCCATAGAATGTGCATCAAGCGGAAAGGATGATGGACACTCTTGTTTGGAAGAGGAAGATGAAGAAGACAACGTCACAATATTGGACTCAGTTGATGGCAAAACATCAAGCAAAAGAGAAGACGGAAACTATAGCAAGGTAAGAAAATCTAAATCTTCTCTTTTAGTAACTAATTCTATTTCTACAATTCGTGTGCTTAAATTTGCTAAACGTAAAATTTCAAAGTTGAAACATGCTAATTCCAAATTACGTTTAGAAAATAAAACTTTAAAAGCAAACACTAAAGTAGAATCTTATATTGATGTTTCAAATTCTTGTTCATGCTCTTAATTGAAAATGCTAAACCTTATTTTGATTATAATTCTTTTAAAGAAGAACTCACGGTTTTAGAAAAAGGACTTTTAATTTCAAAAGAACATAATGAAAAATTGATAAAAGAAAATGATAATTTAAGGGATAAACTAGAATCATTAAAAATGTTTATTCAAAAAATTTCATATAATGAAAAATCTCTTTTTTCTAGTTTATCAAATTTTCAAAAGTCTAAAAGCTTAACTTCATATTATAATAGTAGGTCTATAAGAAAGAGTGAAAATGAAAATCATCTAAATAAGGACCAATCATTTAAAACATTTTGTAACTCACTCTTTCAACATTCAATTCTAAAGAAAGACTATCACTTTTATAAATTTTCAAAGAATCCATATAATAAAATACATTATGATTATCAATATCAATCTATTTTGAAAAATAATTTGAATAAGCATAAATCTCAAATGAATTATTTTTCAAACAAATACAATCATATAAAGATGTCACATAATCATAATATGAATTTTAAAGATAAACAACCAAGGTATGAATGGAGACCCTTAAAGAAAAATGACACATCAACTTTAATAGAAAGGGCTCATTTATCCTTGTCTCCTAAAAAATCATCATGTCGTATTTGGGTACCCAAAGGAACCATCCTCATGGTCCCCTTTGGATACCTAAATCTTTTATTCATTAGTATCCTATCATTTGCATGAAGTAGAAACAATTAAAAATGAAATATCAATTCTCTACTTCATGATATGCTTAATTGTTTTTCTTTTGTTTGTTTTCTTATTTTTGAGCCAACATGCTAAGGTCACTTAGATATATTATGAAATATGACTTTTACATTTTAAGCCTAATGTTTATCAAATCAAAAATTGAATTAAATTAAACATAAAGTCATAATTTTTAAGTGATCTATCTTTTCTTTTTGTTTTAATCCTTTTTAAATCATTTGCCTATAAATGTCTTATATTATCATTATAAATTGAATGCTAAATTTTCTAAATGATATTATCAAGACTAATGAAATTACTTTCAAATTTGGATTTAAATGGATTTTTAGGGGTCTTAGGCTAAAATATTAAATGCGCAACTAATTGCATATTTGTCTATTTTTCGTTGCTTCATATAATAGCCCCTATATTGAAAATCATAATCGAGAAAAAATCAGAATAAAATAATATAAAAAAACAATGTGTTTTAAATCAAATATAGTAACTCTGTTGCTAACGCCAGGCGTTATCACTAACGCTGGCGGTAACATATTTCCCTAAAAATTCTGATTTATCTGAAAATTTATTTTTACTATCATTATTGTCAAATACCTTGTATTTGTTTAGTCTAATTTCTAAAAAATTAAAATCAAAAGAAAATTTTCAAAAATGATAAATATGATTTCACAATCACCACCATGATCTATTAATATCCTATGCTAAAATTCACTATAATCATATATCATAATTCATGATCCATCAAGACCTATCTTAAATCAACTAATTCTATCAACCTTAGGAATTATGAAATATATGATTGCAATTGGTATTATAGTTTCATATCTTATTTTGTGTGTGTGATGTGCATCTTTATTGTTTGCATGTATATCATTATCTTTAGACCTATGAATTAACTTGGTATCAACAAGATGAAATCAAATAAAATTGTCACTTCATTCTAGGTCTATAAATTTTCAAAACTCTAAAATTGATTACATGCAAACCAATTATATAAATTTAGCATATTTTGCATAACATCCAAATTCATTATCCTAGGCGCACCTCTTTGTATATGCTCAATTTAGTGTTTATGTTAGGATTATCAATATAGTGACATGCTAAAGGTAGAGAAATTTGAACTTTAAAATTCATGAGTACATTGTGATTTCAAAATCTACTATATATTCTAAAACTAAAACAAACTCATGTTTTATGAATCAATCCTTAGACTAAAACGCTTAGTATATCCATAATCATTAACCTATGACATGTGTCTCACAATAGCGAGGGCGTAAGATTGTGTGCATTAGAGACCTAACCTCTAAGTCATGTCTTGTCCTTAACCGGGGAGGGTTCCAGTGGGGGCCTTGAGAGGCACTGAGGGGAAAGAGTGCTAGGTTGAGCATCGTCTTTTGTATGCATATGGGATTAACACCCCAACCTACGGCATGTGTGCAGCTCCTCATGCCCATCCGTCACTTAGTACGGGGCTAGAGTGTAGTCATGTAGTTAAGGTATCTTGATCTTAGATATACTTATATTATATTCATTGCATGAACATTATCTCACTCTTTATACATAAATCATGCATATTTTTTTATTTATTCTAACATTGCATCATGTGTTTGCATATTTTAATATTTCGAGCTTTAATGATTTTACCAAACACAAGTATTTGAAAAATCACCAAATACATGCTAAAAGAGCCTTCAAATCTAATCAATATACTCTGAAATTTCAACTGAAGGAATGTCTCTTTATAATACAAATGAATTGAGAAAAATATTTTTCAAAACATCAAGAAATGCAGTTCTGTTTTGGCGTTAAGAAGTTAATGCCTGGCGTTAGCTCCTTTGCTCCAAAATATTTTTTTTGTGTTTTGAATTATTTCTGGTATTATTTTAATATTTTGTGTGTTTGTAAAAAGTTTATCTTTTTATTCCTTTTAAAACAAAATTTTATTTCTTTAAAAATATATATATATATATATATGTATTTTCTCATACATTATTTTTGTTTATTTCTCTGGCATAGAATATCATTTACTGAAAGGGCTATTAAAGACTTCTATGAGTTCCAGAGAATATATATAAAAAAAAAACAAATACAAAAATTACAGAACAATTTCAAAGAACAAAAATATGTTTTTCTTTATGTGTGTTTATTGTTTTGTGCATATATAAAAAAAAATTCAAAAATTTATATAAAAAAAAAACTGATTGTTATTCATTGCCATTGTCAAGGATGGATGATTAATTATATCAATTAAAGATTAAATACAATGTTTAATTTAACTTTCAAGTTTCTTAAAAACATTGTTTTGTATTTGTCATGCCTTGAGAATTATCTTGTTATGTGCAATGAAATTGATTGTAGATAAACATGTGTAGAAATGTTAGGATGCCTCTAAGTATGAGTAATGTATTATGTTTGATAATGATTCATTCACTCACTTATTTTTGATGACCTACATGTGTTTACAATCTTATTCTTACATGATTGTGTAGTGTAATAACATAAATAATTAAAATGCCTAAATAGATTACCTACACAACATTGAATTGGTTATTACAATTCTTTGTCTTTCATGCACTTATTATTTAGAGAAATGTGGTTTAAAATGCTATGTTAGCAAAACAAGTGAATTCGGAGTCCTTAGTCACTAAACTAAAAAGCAAATAATAAATGACAAGGAAAACTCCACCAAGCACTACTCACCCTCCTGATAAGTCTTAATGAGCATTGTGAGGTTGAGCACCTTGCTAAGAATTGTAAAGTGTCTTGTAGCAAACAATTTATACACTACTTCTCTTTAGTGCACCGGATCACAAATTTTTTTTTTTGAAAATAAAGCTAAAAAGTATAAAAGTGATCCCCCAAATACTACTTTGCACCCTGATAAGTCTTAATAAGCATTGTGTGTGCAGAGCACCTTGGTAGTTGTACTATTTATTCATGTGCATTGAAATAGTGTGGAAGTAATATTATTTGTGTATTTTAATGTTGTGTTATTTCATTATATATGTCATGTGTTTTTGATTGATTCACTTGTATACTTTATCAAAACACTACTTTGTACACATCATTATCTTTCATAAAACTTCTACTTATGAGAATTGGATCCTAATGCTCATCTACTCAAATCTCTACAAACTTAAGTAAATGCACTAGATAACAAAGCATGACCGCTACAATTGTTTATGTTTACTTGAAATAAAAATTTCATTACATTGTAGTTTGTGTATCTTTTCTTGATATTATGAAATCATGCTTGCAATTTTTTTCTTAATGGAATAGCATCTCTTCAATCTTTAACTCAAACATCAACTTTTCAAATTTAAAACTCATTATCCTTTATATGGTTTTATCTTCTAAAATGATGTTTATGTTTAAGAGTGCTTATTATTTTTAACACCGTGTTTTCCTTTAAGCAAGTGGTATCTTAAAATAGAATGCTTACTTTATCATGTTAGCTATGTTGCTTACTACTTTATGTTACATCATGCTTATATTTTTCTCAACAAGTAGTATTTAACAAGCTTTTGATTGCATCCTATTTTTCTTCTCGACATAAAATCTATTACTCTTATATACTCCCATATTTATTATTTCTTCATAATTATTCATTCTTTATTTCAAAATAACTTTGATAATATCAAAAAAGGGGAGAAATATAAATTCAAGAAATCTCTTACTAATCTCAATTTTTCAGAATGCACCATTGCAATTAATTATAACATTTAGAGGGAGCATACATTTAGGGGGAGAATACAATTTAGGGTGAGTATATTAAAAAGTTTTCATGGAAAGCGTCTATGTAGAGGGAGTGATATTGCTCGATCATGACAACCCACTTTTGCTAATAACAAAAGGGGGAGAATAAAATGAGAAATCTAGTGACATAGATATTTAGGGGGAGTAAAAATCTATCACGCAGTAAACCTTTTATTCATGCATATCTTTTATCGCACTTATCTATAAACTCACTAATTTCTCATATGGGTATTTGTTATTATCAAAAGGGGGAGATTGTTGGAGCTTGCTTTTCGCATCTCTTGGTTTGAGAATAACAAATACCGTGTTGTATTTGATCTAGTCTTTTGTGTTTTTATAGTGGCCAGGTTGTACAGGTTCAATGAGGAGACAAGTCCTCGTTCATGGGCATGATCCGAGAACGACAAGTCTCAGGTTGGATGAGTTTGTGTGCTGATCTTAAAATGGCCATAGCTTTCAATCCAGGAAGAGTTACAGAACGTGCCACCCCCATTTCGGAGATGAGAATGACTCAATCTACAGTCTGGAGTAGTTTTTGGACGGCAAAAATGAAGAGGAGCTGTCGCCCAGGCGACAGTGGATGTCGCCCATAGCGACAGCTGATGTCGCCCAGGCGACAACGGATGTCGCCCAGGCGACAGCAGAGAAGTTACAACTACTTCCCCCACGGCAGCACGACGAAAGGCAGTTTTGAGCTGTCGAAAATCCGACATCGATGTCGCCCAGGCGACAGCTCGGAGGTTACAACAACTGCCCACGACAGCACCACGACCGGCAGTTTTGCGCTGTCGGAAATTTCCGACAGCTGATGTCGCCCAGGCGACAGCGAAATTCTATAAATTGGCTCCTTTTGTTCGTGCATTCAAGAGCTTTGAAGATTCTAAGTCCCTTCCTGAATGCATTCCATCCAGAGAGCTCCAGAACCTCATGAACTCCCATTTATGCTGAGAAGGTTTGAAATTGAAGACCAGATCGGACGCGCTTCTACATCAAGGATCATCTCGAGGCTTCAACCTTCCTTTCAGAGATCTGAATTTCTAGGGAGTTCTTATTTTATCTTGTATTTTCATTTATATACATTTTACTTTGTATTGGTAGGGAAAATCGCTTCCTTGTGCGGAGCGTCTAGTCCTTGCGTGGCTTAGGGGAAAATCGCTTCCTTGTGCGGAGCGTCCAAGTCCTTGCGTGACTTGGTGGGAAATCGTGGCCTGTGTGCTACGTCTAGATCTTGGGAAGATCTAGAGGATAGGCTTGGGCTTGGTCTAGGGAGAGACAAGTGATAGTCTTTCGATCCTTAGGAGAAGGATTGGTAAACAAAAAGAAATTTACATTTGTACGCCTCCGATTTCTAGCGATATAGAAATCAAATTTATGTAAACACTTTTTCATATAATATAATCATGTCCTCTTTTGTGTTTACTTGATTTCTATCATTTGGCGTAATCTCTATTATATTGTGTTCTAAGTTTTCAATTCTAAATCTAAATTGTTTATTTCAATCTCCTTCATTATAAAACAATTTAGTAATTATCTTGAAAATTATAGAAAGAATTTTATTCCCTTATTCACCCCCCCTCTAAGGGCGCCACAAGATCCAACACCAATCACGCCAGGAACTTTGCGGCGACCACCTTCAAGAAGTCTGTCACGACTGAGAAGGATTTGGAGGTCATCAAGGCGAAGTACCTCCCGCCAGGGTTTGTCGCTAGGCTTCCTCGCCAGGGCGAGCGACTAAACACCTTCTTGACCAATGAGCGGGTGTTCCCTACTCGCCAGTTCGAGGTGGGCTTGCGACTACCACTGTGGACGGAGTTCTCCCAGATACTCCGTTACTTTGGGATAGTCCCCTGCCCAGATCAACCCCAATGGGGTGGCGATGATCGTGGGATACCTGTGCTACCTGCGCGACCAGGGAATAGCCTTCGACCTGTCGGTCTTTAGGCGACTTATTCCACTTTATGGCGACTAGCGAGGGCGTCGTCTTCCTCTGCAGCCACGTCTGCACGCTGGTCGGCACCGCTAACAAGAATCATCGCTGGGGAGAGCGACTAGTCGTCATCGCTGGCGACTTTCAAGCGATCCCGACAAGTCCTTCCAGCCACCGGAGAGCGTCTTCGGGGCTTCTTTCCTAAGCGAGGGTGGCGAGAAACTGCTCGAGTCCTTCAGGAATCGCCGCCTTGATGTGGTGTTCTGGAGGAGGCGAGTGGATGAACTCGCTGAGGTTTTCGCAGGCGAAGGTAATCTACTGCGCGAGTATTCGCAATACTCGCTCTTCGTCTTCAACTTTGGCGACTAACCGGAATTATCACTCCTCTTGTTGCAGCAGTCCAGGTTATGCCGCGTGAGCTTCTTCCCGTGGTGGTGAAGGCGACGGCTTCCACACAGGGAGGTGCGGGGAGACCTCTGCTCACGGGGATGGGGTCCTACTCGCCCATAGACTTGTCGCCAGGAGGCGATGAGCCCTTGATCGGCGGCGAAGGCTCCAGGCTGCCTAAGAAGCGGAAGGAGAGGGGCGAGCCCTCCGAGCCCTCGAGGAAGAAGAAGGAGGTCGCTCACACGGGACCTTGGCAAGAAGGCAGGACCCTTCTGAGGCCGTCGAGCCCTATACCCACCCTAATTTCAACTTGGATGTTCGTGGTGAGGACGCCTATGGTCGCCGCCTAGTCGCCTGGTCGGAGGGCGACCATGTGGTGTCTCTGAGCTCCAACCTTCCGCCCTGGTCAGAGGACTGGGAGGATCAGGGCGAGGCCTTTGATGTGCTTCATGCCATCTATGGTCCGTGAGGACGCTGAGAGGCTGCGAGAGGAGCCTTCCGAGTACCTGGCGCACCAGACCTCGCGATCTCTGCTGCGGTCGCCGAGCTAGCAGCAGCATGACGGCGAGGAGGTTGCTGGAGTATGAGGAGGTGATCCAGATCAGCACAAAGAAAATGATCGCCATGGGGCTCAAGGCGAAGGAGCATGAGGTACTCGCTTCTCTATGATACTCGCCTCCGGGATAGTCGCCACTTTGCCGAATAACTTGCTGACTTTGTGTGTCTTCTTGTTTTTGTAGGTCGCTGAGGTGGAGATGGCGACAAAGGTGTCCCAGCTGGAGAAGGAGCTGGATGACACTCGGCTGGCCTTGGAGGCCGCCCAAGTTTCGCATCGCTGAGCTGGAAACTCGGCCTGCCGAGCAACAGCCAGCGGTGGCGGGCCCCTCTAGGATCGGCAAGCAGATCCGGATGCATGGCGACAATATGCCACGCGTTCGCCGAGAGATCGCGCGAGCTACTGGGACCGTCATCCTGAGCCAGCGGAAGGCGGACGATCTTCTGTAGCCGGCGGCGATGGAGCTGACCGTGGAGGACATTATCCCGGCGCTGCTCGCCGAGGAGTCCACCTCCCCCTTGCGAGTATCCTCGCCGCCGTCCAGTGGTGCTGCGGATGACGATTCCGAAGACGGGGATGACGATGATGATGACGATGATGTTGATGACGATGGTGGCGACGATGGTGGCGACGAGCCAGATGCAGATATTGATGGCGAGGATGTCGCCTAGTCGTCTGGGGCACCCTTTTTTTTGCTCGCCCCGGCGACCTTTTGTAAACACCTTGAAGATTCTTTTGTAATACACATCAAATATTTATATATGAAAAAGTCAAAGCTTTTGCTCGCCTGTTTCCTTGGTGTTTGCTTTATTTTTGAATGCCGCTTAGGCTCCTAGGCTCGGGGCGAGGTTGAGTGTTCGCTAGGCTCTTAGGATCGAGCGAGAGTGAGTGCTTCTTCATACTCGCCATTGTAATGCGCACATCCATACTCGCACCTATATACTCGTCTCTGTATGCTCGCACAGCCATACTCGCCTTCTTCAATGTTTCCCTTGGTGGAGTCGAGTCGTGGGGGGGGGGGGGGGGGGGGGGGGGGGGGGGGGTACTTGGAGGATCCCGATG
This sequence comes from Dactylorhiza incarnata, assembly GCA_033032865.1. Taxonomy (NCBI): domain Eukaryota; kingdom Viridiplantae; phylum Streptophyta; class Magnoliopsida; order Asparagales; family Orchidaceae; genus Dactylorhiza; species Dactylorhiza incarnata. The sequence goes on along the minus strand of JAWHQI010000983.1, from coordinate 369 downwards.
GACACATGCTCAACTCAAGGCCTCGCTCTGTACCTGGTGAAGAGCCCATTAAAATTATTTAAGGGAGTTTTGTTTATGATAGAGGGGGTAGGGAACGGCAGTCGGGAGGTCCGGAGGGACACCTCATCCCAAAGCCTTCATCCTACTTGGATACCAGATGTCGACGAAGATGACGTCAAGTAGGGAACGACAGTCGGGGGGGGGGGGGGGGGGGGGGGGGGGGGGGGGGGGGCCAAGGGGACACACCCTCCCGAGGTCTCCATCCTACTTGGATGCCGAATGTTTTCCATTCTTTGGCCGGTCGAATCGATCGCTCCCCTTCTCAAGTTGGAGTATCGGCTTCCAGACTTTCCCCTAGTAATCTCTCCA
>JAWHQI010000982.1:140000-145051 GCA_033032865.1 Dactylorhiza incarnata | reverse complement strand
AGCCTCAATGAGTGTTCTGTTCTTTCTCTCGGCTACTCCATTTTGTTGTGGAGTCCGGGGAGAGGAAAACTCATGAAAGATACCAAGGTTTTCACAAAAGTCTGTCATTGCTCCAGATTCAAATTCTGTTCCGTGATCACTTCTGATTTTGACCACTGAACAGTTAAATTCATTCTGGGTTTGCTTAACAAATCTTGTGAAAGTGTCGAAAGTATCTGACTTGTGTTTTAGAAAGAATACCCATGCAAAACGTGAGTAATCATCCACAACAACCAATGTAAAAGACTTACCTCCTAAGCTTCTAATTTGCAACGGACCAAACAAGTCCATATGAAGCAGATATAGACACCTGTTAGAATCTTTGCCAATGATGCTCTTGAAGGTAGCTCTTGTTTGCTTGCCTTTTATGCATGCATGACAAGGTCTATCTTTAACGCACTTAACATTTGGCGCATTGCGCACTAAGTTTTGCGAAAATAGTTTATTAATAGTTTTAAAATTTATATGTGCTAGTGTCTTGTGCCATTGATCGACAAGAGATGCACTATCTTTGGCTAATAAACACACTGGTGTAGAAGAAGATAAACAAAGAAAGTTTAAGCAAAAGATATTCTTACAGCGAGTCCCTGATAAAATCGTTTCAGAATTCTCTGCCGACTTTATCAGACACTTATCTTTACGAAAATCGACTATGTATCCTTTATCACAGAGTTGGCTTATACTTATCAGATTATGTTCTAATCCTTCCACATAAGCCACATCGGAAAAAGATACATTTCCATTAGAAATCATACCATAGCCTTTAGTTATTCCTCTGTCTGAACCGCCAAAAATAACTTTTGGACCGTTTGCAACTGGAATGAAGTTTTGCAAAAGGCTTCTTGTCCCGGTCATATGCCGAGAGCATCCACTGTCCAAGTACCAGATAGGATTTTTACTGGCCTTTGGACATACCTGCAAAAACAAATCATTTCGCCTTAGGAGCCCAAACAAATTTGGGTCCTTGGTCCCGTGTCAGTTGAGCACCACGATGAATGTTAACATTGCGAGTGGTCTGCCTTGCAACGTTCACTTGTGGTCTCCTAGTATACGTTGTATTAAACCAACAATCAACGGCAAAGTGACCAATTTTACCGCAGCACCAACAGTCGAATCGGTTGTACCTTCTCTTTACACTCTCCTGCTTAACTTTTTGAACGTTAGTTCTTGCAGGAGCAGCCCTTTTTGATGAGGATGCCTCATGGGGGCAACACACACAAGGTGGTATTGCCTTTTTTCGGCTTTGGTGCAACAGCATTCACTTTTGGTGCTTTCTTAGCACTCGGACCATGAACAAATGGACCGTACCCTTTCCGATTAATCTCTTGATAGGGTGCTTGAAAAGCACTATCACCAAAGTTTCGGGGAGGAGCCCATTCCTTATGATCATTCACAGATGAAAAAGGAATTGGTCGTGTGAAATGACCATAGGAACTCTCCAAATCATAAGCATTCGTAGGAAATATGACTCTATTGAATGCTACAGGCTCTTGATGAGCTTTCCCTTTTTCTTTGGTAGTAGCTTTCTTAGCAACCAGATCATTCTTCTTAGCAATTGTATTTTTTGAAGAATTGCTAGTTCTAGCTTCATGTCCAATACCGCTTCCTTTAGCGTTAGTGGTAAAAGTACCAATAATCGGCAGAACAGTTTTAGGTTGAGAGAATGTTTCAACCAACTTCTTCTCAACCGCAAGCTGTTCTTCCAAGACTTTTATCGAATTGTCTCTCAAGGCAAGAGTCTCTTCCGAGCTTTTGATCTTGTCTTTCAAGGCTTGGACTTCCTCTTTGAGAGAAGAAAGTTCTTCAACTTCTTTTCTCAAGTTAGATTCCACCTCCTTGAGAGCCATGATCTCCTTACCCTGAGTTTTGACAACCTTTCGGCACTTGTCAAAGCTTTGGAGCATTTTGGTGTATTGAGACATGAGCTCAGATTCATCGTCTGAGAGGTTATCCTTTTGTTCAGCCGAAGCATAATCAGAATCAGATAGGATAGTGTGATCATTTACATTTCCGGTGTACGGGGTGCTTCTTCATCATCAGACATAGCCATCAGACCGAAGTAAGCTTCTTCTTCATCACTTGACTCATCGGAGTCACTGTCGTTCAGAGTTTTGGCTTTCTTAGCGACGAAGCTTCTATCTGATTTCTTCTTTCCATGAGTGGATTCTTGTCTTCTTTTCTTCCACCTTCTTTCTTCTTATAGGGACACTCAGCAATCATGTGCCCTGGCTTATTACAACAGTAGCAAATAATGTCAGAAGAAATATGTTTGTTCTGTTTGGATTTATACCTGTCATTATTGCTTGAGCCCTTCCTGTGATATTCGCCATCACGACGAGAATATTTATGATCCGAGGAAGACGGCTTGTTGTTCATGTGCCTCCGCTTGTTCAGCAGTTTCTTAAACTGACGGGAGATTAAAGAGAACTCCCCATCAGACAGTTCGGAACAGGAGGAGCTGGCTTCCGATTCTTCTTCAATATCAGATTCCTTTTCTCTGATCGGTATCACTGCTTTGCTCTTCTTTGAATTCTCTGCCTTCAAAGCTAAGGTTCTTTCTTTGCTTGAAGCTCGATTTACATCCTCTTCAGACTTTCGGATGTTCATTTGTAATTCATGAGACAACAGCTTCCCGAACAGATTTTGAGGTTCTAGACTTGGCAGCTTTCCAAACTCTCTAATAGCAACAATTTTGCTATCCCAGTCTTTCGTTAGGGAGCGCAAGAATTTGTCATTTAGTTCACCGTTTGTGAACTCCCTGTCGTAGTTCCTCAAACCATTGACTATCTTGAAGAATCTTTCGTACGCATCAGCAATGCACTCCTTCTTATTCTGCTTGAACGCCTCGTACTCTTGATTAAGTAGAGACCTTCTATCTTCTCTTACCTCGTCAGTACCTTCCATTAGAACGATTAAGGATGTCCACATTTCTTTGGCTGATTTGCAGTGGATTAAGTTTTGCAACATGGAATCGTCCACTGCACTTGCAATTATGTTTTTAGCCTTCTTGTCAAGAGCAACAAGAGCTATCTCATCCTTAGTCAAATCCATCATTTTCTTAGGTATCTGAACAGTAGGATTTGTTGACGAAGCAGTCATTGGCACATGGGGACCTTCTTCCACGACTTGAAAGATTCTGGGATCTGCAGCTTCCATATAAAAACGGACTCTTTCCTTCCACATAGGAAAGTTGGCCTTAGTGCAGATGGGCAATTTCAGAGAGGATTCCTTGACTCTATCCATGGCTTGCTAGCAACTAGAAGGATGGATCCTGTTCAAGGTGTTAACCTAGCAACGAACAACCTCCCTCTGATACCAATTGAAATATCTAGTTGCCTACCTAAATCACCTAGAGGGGGGTGAATAGGTGATAATTGCGTCTTTTGCGGAAATAAAATCTTGATGATAAAGAACACAGATAAAGCAAAACACAATCACAGACGAAGCAAGAAATTTATAGTGGTTCCCCGTTCTTGGGTACTCCACTTGCCGGCCTCGCCAATCTAGCACCACCGCTAGAATTGACTACTTCACTAAATCTCGGATCAAGAACGACCCTACAGTCTCGGAGTCAAACTCCTACAAACTCAGAGAGAACCTCTCTTACAACTCGGAGAAAACTTCTCCTACAACTCGGAGAACAACCTCTCCTACAACTCGGAGATAACAACTCCTACAATAGATTGAAAAGGGTTTGAACAAAACTAAACCAGATCTGAATAACAGAAGCGTTTTCTTCCTTCTTCTTGAATGGCTTTTGAGAATGATGAGGAAGAACAACGATCCTTCGAATCTGTCTTTGGCAATCCGAAACGATCCAATAGAGATTGTAGAACCTGAGTATGGATCAATCGAACCCTTCTTAAAAGAAATCGACAACTCCAATGAGAAGAACGATCTCCAATCGTAGGCGACGGCGAGCGGCGCTTTTCACGTCCTTTTTGATCGGGAGAAAGATTAGGAAAGGAATAATTCTGTTTCAAATCTTAAGAGAGAGGGCCTTTTATAGGAGAAGATCTAAATAGAATAATTAAGCCTTAAGCTAGAAAAGGAGTCTCGTCAAACAGACGGAAAACAGAAGTCGGCAAAAAAAAATAGATTGAAGGAACGAGAAACAGATTTCTCGAGAGAAAGAAGACTTCTCGAGAAATCACGGCTGGATCTCGGAAAAAGGCTTTCAAACAAATTAACAGAGCTTCGCGAGAAAGAAAAGAGGATTTCTCGAGAACAAGGATCTTCTCGAGAAATAAGATAAAATAAACTTTTCGGAAGAAACAAGAACTTCTCGAGAAATCGAATCAACTTCTCGAGAGGAAAGATTTTCTCGGAAAATATCAGCAAAGAAGGCTTCTCGAGAAAATCAAAGGATTTTCCGAGAGCACTACAGACTTCTCGAGAAATAAAGATAGCTTCTCGAGAAATTTGGATTTCCTTCGAAGACTTAAGCTGAAAAGAACTTCTCGAGAAAATCAAAGGGGTTTTTCGAGAGCTCTTCATATTTCTCGAGAAAAACACTTAGCTTCTCGAGAAATACACTTAGAAGAAATTCTTTAAACTTTTCTCTGAGAATAGCTACACCTCCAAGACCTTAGCTTCCTTTGTCTTGAGCATGAAGTGCATCCCAATAGAGAGATCACATATGAGTCAACACCATATCTCATACAATGAGGAATTACATTGTAAGAGACTGTGCTCATTGACCCACTGTGACCTGACATTGGTTTACACTTAGCAATGTGAACCTGCAAGACAAACTAGAGAAACATATCAAATACATAAGCAATTCAATCTTGGTTCATAGTTGACTTTCTACAAATCAAGGTTATTGTGGATACAATACCCAACACATATATATATATAAGTATATATATATGTGTATATATATATTTTGTATATATATATATATATATAAGTATATATATATACATATATATATATATATATATTTATATATATATAAGTATATATATATATGTATATATATATTAAGTATATATATACATATATATATA
>JAWHQI010000982.1:125000-135000 GCA_033032865.1 Dactylorhiza incarnata | reverse complement strand
TAGAGAAACATATCAAATACATAAGCAATTCAATCTTGGTTCATAGTTGACTTTCTACAAATCAAGGTTATTGTGGATACAATACCCAACAATCTCCCCCTATTTGTAGAAGTCAGAACCCTTCTTACCAAGATGAATTGCAACAAAATAATACACAACATGATATACAAGGAATTAAATAGAGACAGATAGGAAAGAGCATCAAAAACTAAATCTATATAAGAAATATAATTATCACATCAAAATCAAAACTATATATAGATTTCAGATTGTCTTATGATTTAATGTTCACATAAGCATATGACAATAGAATTTGATGATCTTCAACCTCTGGCATTGTCTCTTCTTTTCTGTTCCTGTCTTTTGAAGTATGCAAAAGGTTTAGGATGGTACTTTGGAGGAGCTGGAGGAGCTGTAGGATCATTGTACTTATATGTCCTGTAATGTAATCTCCTTTTGGTCTTGCTGGTTTGATAAAGTTTCCATTCAGAATTGCTGAAATAGTCTTGAACTTGCATTCCACCTTCTTCAACTAATCTGAGTGAATCAAGAATGATAGCCTTTGAAATAGGACTCCAAATCTCTGGATAATTCACAGGATCAGTAGCAGCAGCTTTTCCAGAGCCTGCTGAACTAGATTCAGGAACTGATCTCTTAGCAGAAGGTCCTTCACCATATTTTCTTTTTCTTGTACCTTGCTTAGAAGAAGCAACTTCTACATCAGAAGACACATCTTGTCTTGGAGAGAACTGAGGAGCCTCATGCTGAGGAGGGGGAACAGCAGGGTCAATGCCCAAATCTGGAAAGATCTCACTGTGGAGCCAAGCAGTAGACCTTTGAGTGAAATCTTTGACATCAGCTACCTGCTTCTGGACTCCCTGAGACAGTTGATCAAACTTCTCACTCATGTGATTATGAAATGCAAACAAATTCTCATCAAGAGATCCTATCAACTTGTCCTCCCCCTTTCTGACTTCTACAGGAAGAGTTTGGAGAACAGATTCTTTGAACAACCCTACTTCATCAACAATTTTGAAACAGTGTTCATCAGCCTTATTATACATAGATTCTTGAGTCTTTCTGACCTCAATAATCTGCTCTAACACTTTACCAACACCCTCAATGGTGTGATCAATAGCTTTGCCACCCTGAATGACAATCCTCTTGAGTTCTTCTGAACTATCTTGGAAGGCTTTCAGCTTTCTATCCATAGCTTTCTCTATATCTGTTATCCTGGCATGCACTTCCTTGAAAGATAAATCTATCTTGGCACTCTGCCTTTGGAGTAACATTTCAATTTGACCAATCAAGCTAGATTCAGAAAAGAGAGGACTAGGAATAGGGGCTGGCTGGACTGGTTCAGGAATTTCTTCAAGAACAACTGTACTTTTCTCTGGAAGAAAAGACAGATTCACAGTCTCATCTACTTGAACTACAGGCTGTTCCTGTACTTCTGCATTCATTTCCATATAGGACTCTTGCTCCCCCTCAGTATTTGCTGGGGGAGAAGGAATATTGTGAACAGAAACATCATCATCATCATGATGGAATTCATAATCTGCACCTGAACCTGCATTGTGATCACTGGAGTTCTGCTCATCATCAACTACAGTGTTCTGAATGTCAAGAAGAACATCTGCTATGTTAGCATCAACAGTTTCTTTTGCAACAACATGAGGAGGAAGAGGAGAAGAAGCCACATTATTTAAGATAGGGGATAATACCACATCAGGAGGAGGAATCTCTGATCCTGGAGGAACCTGATCTGATGGAATATTTTCTGATGAAAGAGAAGGAACTAAATCTGCTGCTGGAGGGACATGCTGCTGACCTGGAGATGGAAGATGACTTGGAGATGGAGGAGCTTGATGCTGTGCTGAAGAGTCTGGAGGAGGAGCTGAATGCACATCCTGTTGACCAGAAGGCTCCCCCTGGGAATGACCACCTCCTGAAGGCTTGGTTATCCTGATGTTCCACCTTTTTAGAGTGAACACATCCAACCTTTTCAAGTGATGAATGATAGCCCCTTTGGACATATCAAAAACTTGAGAATCAACCTGATTCAGATAGAGAGTTATAATCCTTGCAAAATTAGGACTAGAAATGCTCTCTTTGATCTTATTGAACATTATATCTGCCCAGCTGCATTTCTTCCCACAGATTACTGCTGTAACTAAACTGAACACATCTACTGAGACATATCCCAGGCTTCCAGTATTTCCCAGCAGCACCTTGGAGATGATGTCCACCAGAAGTTTCCCGACATCATTCATCTGCTGTCTACGAATTGTCTTGGCTGAAGTCAAACCTACATAGCTCACTGCTCTTACCCAATCATTATCATCCAGAGAATCTTCTTCCTCTACTAATGGCAACTTCAGATGTTTGGAAATAGACTTAGGAGTGATCTTGATTTTGGAATTCCCAATAGTAGATTTCATCTTCAATCCAGTTTTATGAACCTTAACATTAATGAAGAAATCCTCCACCTCTTTAAACAGAACTTTGCATGGCTGCTCTAGAACAAAAGATAAGCCGGCGGCTTCAAGAAGATAAAACAGGTTCTGGAAATCATCTGAGATGGTAACTAGGCCTTCTCGCACTAGCTCGCTTCCCACACCGACCTTGGACTTGGAATGCGGCCCCATGATCGATTGGATTTGAAGAAACGAAAGTGAGAGAGAAAGAAATCGTGAGACAGTCGACTGGATTTTGCGTGAGAGGAAGATGAAGCGTCGGCTTTTCCGAGAAGTAGAAGAAGAAACTCGCGTGAAAATTAATTTGTTTCGATTGTCTATTTATAGTTTGGTTTGATGTGACAATTATTTGAGATTTATTTATAGATAAAGAAAATAAAAACGCGCATACCTGACCTTTCGTATCTCGGAAAAATAAAGACTAGAATTCTGAAAATTGAACGCAATTTCTCGAGAGATATACTGATTTCGCGAGAACTATTCTAATTTCGCGAGAAGTATCTTGATTTCTCGAGAGATTCCAGAATTCTGAATTTCTGACTTTGAAAAAGCATTTCTCGAGGGATAACCCATTTCTCGAGAAGTGCAGGTACATATTGCGAGAAGTCTTTCATTTCTCGAAAAAGTCTATGTCATTTCTCGAGAAATCCTGGAAAGACTTAGAAATTTTCTACCTCTTTGTTTCTGAAGGACAGATTCCTGCTTTCCATAGATATATAACTTTTAGAAACTTCATTTTTCTTCTTTCTTTAAGCATTACTCCAAGTTGAGCATTCCAAGTTCCGTCTTGAAGAAAGAGAACTTAGTCTCATCCAGCGGCTTCGTGAATATATCTGCAACTTGCTTATCCGTGGGGACATAACTCAGATTGATGTCACCTTTCTCCACATGCTCCCGGATAAAGTGATATCGTAGCTCGATGTGCTTTGTCCGACTATGAGAGACTGGATTATTTGCGATAGCAATTGCACTGGAAGAGTCGCAAAACATTGGAATATTCTTGATCTTCATATTGTAGTCTTGAAGTTGATTCCTTATCCATAGAAGTTGTGCGCAACAGCTGCCTGCAGAAATATATTCTGACTCGGCGGTTGAAATTGCAACACAATTCTGCTTCTTGCTACTCCAGGATATAAGTCGTCTTCCGAGAAATTGGCATGTTCCGGAAGTGCTTTTCCTGTCGTCTCTGCTACCTGCAAAATCTGCATCTGAATAGCCTATTAGTTCGCTATCATTACTTCTTGGGTACCATAAGCCAAGATTTGGTGTGCCTTTAAGGTATCTCAAGATTCGCTTTGCAGCAGTGTAATGAGATTCCTTAGAGTTCACCTGATATCTAGCACATACACATGTAGAAAACATTATGTCAGGTCTACTGGCAGTAAGGTAGAGCAAAGAGCCAATTATGCTTCTGTATTTAGTTTCATCAAAAGGTTTCCCTTTCTCGTCCTTGTTCAGAGACATAGCTGAGCTCATTGGAGTCCTCATGAAGGTTGCACTCTCCATTCCGAATTTCTTAATTAACTCCTTGGTGAACTTCGTCTGAGAGATGAAAATTCCATCTTCAGATTGTTTCACTTGAAGTCCTAAGAAATACTTCAGCTCACCCATACTGCTCATTTCAAACTTCCCCTGCATAAGTTTTGAAAACTTCTTGCAAAGGTTGTCATCGGTTGAGCCAAAAATAATGTCATCAACATAGATTTGCACTAGCAAAATCTTGCCTTTTACTTCCCTAAGAAATAATGTCTTATCTATCTTTCCTCTTGTGAACTTGTTCTCAAGAAGGAAGTTAGACAGCGTCTCATACCAAGCTCGAGGAGCTTGTTTTAAACCATATAAAGCTTTTTGTAATAAATAAACATGATTGGGATGATCAGGATTAACAAAACCTGGGGGTTGTTCAACGTATACTTCCTCTTTAATGTCTCCGTTTAGGAAAGTGGACTTGACATCCATTTGGTATACGGTGAAACCCTTGAAAGCAGCATAAGCAAGAAAGAGTCTGATCGCTTCGAGCCTTGCTACTGGTGCATATGTCTGATCGAAGTCGATTCCTTCTTCTTGTCTGTAGCCTTTAGCTACAAGTAAAGGCTACAAGTCTTGCTTTATTCTTGATGATTGTTCCATCTTCATCCAACTTGTTTCTGTACACCCACTTTGTTCCAATTACGTTCTTATCCTTAGGCTTTGGAACAAGTGTCCAGACTTTGCAACGCTTGAATTGGTTTAATTCTTTTTCCATTGCAATAATCCAGTGTGGGTCTTCATTTGCTTCTTGAAATTTCTTTGGTTCTACCTGTGAAAGAAAGCTCAAGTGCAAATTTTCGTTAGTAGTACCTCTTCTAGTTCTAATACCTTCATGAGGATCTCCTATGATTTGATTAATAGGGTGATCCCTCATGTGTCTGAATTCAAGATTCCTCGCATCGCTTGAAACAACGGAAACTACTTCTTCTTCAACTGGAACAAATTCTTCCACTGGAGTTGGCTCTTCATCAAGATGATCTTCCTCTTCAGCTAAGGTAAGAGGAGAGATTTTGACGAAGGTTTGAGCGTCGTCTTTAACTGGCTTATGCAAGTGTGTATCTTGCAACTTTGAACCTGCAACTTCAATAGAAGAACTAGAAGAGCTGCTTTGAAGCATGCTCGTCTCATCAAATACAATATTAATAGACTCTTCTACAACCAGAGTTTTCTTATTAAAAATACGATAAGCTTTACTATGGCTGCTATAGCCTACGAAAATACCTTCAAAGCTCTTTTCGCTAAACTTAGTCTTGTAATGCTTTCCATTGTTAAGTACAAAGCACTTACTGCCAAAAATTCTGAAATAAGAAATGGTTGGTTTCTTGCCCTTTAAAAGTTCATAAGGAGTCTTTTCATGGTTCTTATTTATGAGTGCTCTGTTTTGCACGTGGCAAGCAGTGTTGACAGCTTCAGCCCAGAAATATTCTGGTAAAGACGAATCACTCAACATAGTTCTGCAAGCCTCAATGAGTGTTCTGTTCTTTCTCTCGGCTACTCCATTTTGTTGTGGAGTCCGGGGAGAGGAAAACTCATGAAAGATACCAAGGTTTTCACAAAAGTCTGTCATTGCTCCAGATTCAAATTCTGTTCCTTGATCACTTCTGATTTTGACCACTGAACAGTTAAATTCATTCTGGGTTTGCTTAACAAAGCTTGTGAAAGAGTCGAAAGTATCTGACTTGTGTTTTAGAAAGAATACCCATGCAAAACGTGAGTAATCATCCACAATAACCAATGTATAAGACTTACCTCCTAAGCTTCTAATTTGCAACGGACCAAACAAGTCCATATGAAGCAGATATAGACATCTGTTAGAATCTTTGCCAATGATGCTCTTGAAGGTAGCTCTTGTTTGCTTGCCTTTTATGCATGCATGACAAGGTCTATCTTTAACGCACTTAACATTTGGCGCATTGCGCACTAAGTTTTGCGAAAATAGTTTATTAATAGTTTTAAAATTTATATGTGCTAGTCTCTTGTGCCATTGATCGACAAGAGATGCACTATCTTTGGCTAATAGACACACTGGTGTAGAAGAAGATAAACAAAGAAAGTTTAAGCAAAAGACATTCTTATAGCGAGTCCCTGATAAAATCGTTTCAGAATTCTCTGCCGACTTTATCAGACACTTATCTTTACGAAAATCGACTATGTATCCTTTATCACAGAGTTGGCTTATACTTATCAGATTATGTTCTAATCCTTCCACATAAGCCACATCGGAAAAAGATACATTTCCATTAGAAATCATACCATAGCCTTTAGTTATTCCTCTGTCTGAACCGCCAAAAATAACTTTTGGACCGTTTGCAACTGGAATGAAGTTTTGCAAAAGGCTTCTTGTCCCGGTCATATGCCGAGAGCATCCACTGTCCAAGTACCAGATAGGATTTTTACTGGCCTTTGGACATACCTGCAAAAACAAATCATTTCACCTTAGGAGCCCAAACAGATTTGGGTCCTTGGTCCCGTGTCAGTTGAGCACCACGATGAATGTTAACATTGCGAGTGGTCTGCCTTGCAACGTTCACTTGTGGTCTCCTGGTATACGTTGTATTAAACCAACAATCAACGGCAAAGTGACCAATTTTATCGCAGCACCAACAGTCGAATCGGTTGTACCTTCTCTTTACACTCTCCTGCTTAACTTTTTGAACGTTAGTTCTTGCAGGAGCAGCCCTTTTTGATGAGGATGCCTCATGGGGGCAACACACACAAGGTGGTATTGCCTTTTTCGGCTTTGGTGCAACAACATTCACTTTTGGTGCTTTCTTAGCACTCGGACCATGAACAAATGGACCGTACCCTTTCCGATTAATCTCTTGATAGGGTGCTTGAAAAGCACTATCACCAAAGTTTCGGGGAGGAGCCCATTCCTTATGATCATTCACAGATGAAAAAGGAATTGGTCGTGTGAAATGACCATAGGAACTCTCCAAATCATAAGCATTCGTAGGAAATATGACTCTATTGAATGCTACAGGCTCTTGATGAGCTTTCCCTTTTTCTTTGGTAGTAGCTTTCTTAGCAACCAGACCATTCTTCTTAGCAATTGTATTTTTTGAAGAATTGCTAGTGCTAGCTTCATGTCCAATACCGCTTCCTTTAGCGTTAGTGGTAAAAGTACCAATAATCGGCAGAACAGTTTTAGGTTGAGAGAATGTTTCAACCAACTTCTTCTCAGCCGCAAGCTGTTCTTCCAAGACTTTTATCGAATTGTCTCTCAAGGCAAGAGTCTCTTCCGAGCTTTTGATCTTGTCTTTCAAGGCTTGGACTTCCTCTTTGAGAGAAGAAAGTTCTTCAACTTCTTTTCTCAAGTTAGATTCCACCTCCTTGAGAGCCATGATCTCCTTACCCTGAGTTTTGACAACCTTTCGGCACTTGTCAAAGCTTTGGAGCATTTTGGTGTATTGAGACATGAGCTCAGATTCATCGTCTGAGAGGTTATCCTTTTGTTCAGCCGAAGCATAATCAGAATCAGATAGGATAGTGTGATCATTTACCTTTCCGGTGTACGGGGGTGCTTCTTCATCATCAGACATAGCCATCAGACCGAAGTAAGCTTCTTCTTCATCACTTGACTCATCGGAGTCACTATCGCTCAGAGTTTTGGCTTTCTTAGCGACGAAGCTTCTATCTGATTTCTTCTTTCCATGAGTGGATTTCTTGTCTTCTTTTCTTCCACCTTCTTTCTTCTTATAGGGACACTCAGCAATCATGTGCCCTGGCTTATTACAACAGTAGCAAATAATGTCAGAAGAAATATGTTTGTTCTGTTTGGATTTATACCTGTCATTATTGCTTGAGCCCTTCCTGTGATATTCGCCATCACGACGAGAATATTTATGATCCGAGGAAGACGGCTTGTTGTTCATGTGCCTCCGCTTGTTCAGCAGTTTCTTAAACTGACGGGAGATTAAAGAGAACTCCCCATCAGACAGTTCGGAATAGGAGGAGCTGGCTTCCGATTCTTCTTCAATATCAGATTCCTTTTCTCTGATCGGTATCACTGCTTTGCTCTTCTTTGAATTCTCTGCCTTCAAAGCTAAGGTTCTTTCTTTGCTTGAAGCTCGATTTACATCCTCTTCAGACTTTCGGATGTTCATTTGTAATTCATGAGACAACAGCTTCCCGAACAGATTTTGAGGTTCTAGACTTGGCAGCTTTCCAAACTCTCTAATAGCAACAATTTTGCTATCCCAGTCTTTCGTTAGGGAACGCAAGAATTTGTCATTTAGTTCACCGTTTGTGAACTCCCTGTCGTAGTTCCTCAAACCATTGAATATCTTGAAGAATCTTTCGTACGCATCAGCAATGCACTCCTTCTTATTCTGCTTGAACGCCTCGTACTCTTGATTAAGTAGAGACCTTCTATCTTCTCTTATCTCGTCAGTACCTTCCATTAGAACGATTAAGGATGTCCACATTTCTTTGGCTGATTTGCAGTGGATTAAGTTTTGCAACATGGAATCGTCCACTGCACTTGCAATTATGTTTTTAGCCTTCTTGTCAAGAGCAACAAGAGCTATCTCATCCTTAGTCAAATCCATCATTTTCTTAGGTATCTGAACAGTAGGATTTGTTGACGAAGCAGTCATTGGCACATGGGGACCTTCTTCCACGACTTGAAAGATTCTGGGATCTGCAGCTTCCATATAAAAACGGACTCTTTCCTTCCACATAGGAAAATTGGCCTTAGTGCAGATGGGCAATTTCAGAGAGGATTCCTTGACTCTATCCATGGCTTGCTAGCAACTAGAAGGATGGATCCTGTTCAAGGTGTTAACCTAGCAACGAACAGCGACCCTCTGATACCAATTGAAATATCTAGTTGCCTACCTAAATCACCTAGAGGGGGGTGAATAGGTGATAATTGCGTCTTTTGCGGAAATAAAATCTTGATGATAAAGAACACAGATAAAGCAAAACACAATCACAGACGAAGCAAGAAATTTATAGTGGTTCCCCGTTCTTGGGTACTCCACTTGCCGGCCTCGCCAATCTAGCACCACCGCTAGAATTGACTACTTCACTAAATCTCGGATCAAGAACGACCCTATAGTCTCGGAGTCAAACTCCTACAAACTCAGAGAGAACCTCTCTTACAACTCGGAGAAAACTTCTCCTACAACTCGGAGAACAACCTCTCCTACAACTTGGAGATAACAACTCCTACAATAGATTGAAAAGGGTTTGAACAAAACTAAACCAGATCTGAATAACAGAAGCGTTTTCTTCCTTCTTCTTGAATGACTTTTGAGAACGATGAGGAAGAACAACGATCCTTCGAATCTGTCTTTGGCAATCCGAAACGATCCAATAGAGATTGTAGAACCTGAGTATGGATCAATCGAACCCTTCTTGAAAGAAATCGACAACTCCAATGAGAAGAACGATCTCCAATCGTAGGCGACGGCGAGCGGCGCTTTTCACGTCCTTTTTGATCGGGAGAAAGATTAGGAAAGGAATAATTCTGTTTCAAATCTTAAGAGAGAGGGCCTTTTATAGGAGAAGGTCTAAATAGAATAATTAAGCCTTAAGCTAGAAAAGGAGTCTCGTCAAACAGACGGAAAATAGAAGTCGGCAAAAAAATAGATTGAAGGAACGAGAAACAGATTTCTCGAGAGAAAGAAGACTTCTCGAGAAATCACGGCTGGATCTCGGAAAAAGGCTTTCAAACAAATTGACAGAGCTTCGCGAGAAAGAAAAGAGGATTTCTCGAGAACAAGGATCTTCTCGAGAAATAAGATAAAATAAACTTTTCGGAAGAAACAAGAACTTCTCGAGAAATCGAATCAACTTCTCGAGAGGAAAGATTTTCTCGGAAAATATCTGCAAAGAAGGCTTCTCGAGAAAATCAGAGGATTTTCCGAGAGCACTACAGACTTCTCGAGAAATAAAGATAGCTTCTCGAGAAATTTGGATTTCCTTCGAAGACTTAAGCTGAAAAGAACTTCTCGAGAAAAACAAAGGGGTTTTTCGAGAGCTCTTCA
>JAWHQI010000982.1:112500-120000 GCA_033032865.1 Dactylorhiza incarnata | reverse complement strand
TGTGCAGAAAGAGGCCTATGAATGAAAGTATGCACCATGAAGTATCAAAAATGAAAAAACATGCAGTTCATAGTCATCACAGAATTATCCATAAGAATTCATAATAATTAATAGTCACGATTTGTAATGCCGAATTACAGGCCTGCAATTCATAGATAGCTGCAAGCTTGCAGATCAAAATAATATTTAATATCCTTAAGAATTTCAAACCTCATTTCAGTCTGCACAAATATATTCATTTAGATAGAGTAGACAACAAATCTTTTTAACATATTATAATATCTAAATACTTATAAATCTTCATATTTATTAAAGATATAAGCTGATTCTAATATTTTTAACATATTTGATAAAAACTAAATCCACTGACTCATACCTCATGCACAGAGTTTGTCAGCCATATCATTTTGATTAGCTGTATTTTCAAAATTGATTATTTATCATCAAACACTTAAATAAATGAATATTAGACCTTAAAGAAACGGAATAGCAAAAGGCTTCCCAAATAAGAGAAGACCTGATGGTTACTAAATTCAGCATGTAAAGAATCAAAATACAGCTCATAGAATTCCTGAACCATACAAATCAAGTCGAATTTTAAAATTAATATATTGCGGGATATGACCATCTTTAAAATAATAATAATAGTAAATGGAAGCCCACGAAGCATTCAGGGCTTAATCACCCACGGATTTGCAAAACAAACACGACAGAGCGAGCCCGCCGCAAAAATCATCGTCTCCTAGACAACCACCAAAATGTCTGGGCCATAAGAGATGCCCACCTCTCACTGATTCCCTTTTCTTCTCCTCCCATGGAAGGCAAGGAAATGAAATCAGCTGAGCTACAAAAATAACATGAATTTCAAGGCATAGTTTACAGGAAACATTTTTGCTACACTAATCATAATAAAGAATATTACCATTTTAATCTTGTGGTGTTAATAATGCGTATAATATGGAAATAACTATAACAACACTTTTCAGTAATATGAATGGGTGAATGAATTATCAATGCCAAATAATTTATGCAATTTCAGTAACTATAGGGAACAAAATAGGAAGCAGCAATAACACATTGCACTTGAAACAATTCTACAATGTTACAGCATTCAAGAATAACATGTACCGAGTATATTTCCTGTGATGAGTGGGCACATTTTGCACATTCAGCAAAATGTCATATCCTCACTTATATGTGCCCAACTTCATGCTTATTTATCCACCACTCGTTAAAGCAACAGCAAATTCAACAATATTTTGAAGCAATTCCTTCACCTCAACCACCTCATTTCAGGCGCAGCAGCATCTTTAGAAAACTGAGAAATAATTACAAACCATTGTAAATTAAACATGAAACAAAGCATAAGCATTAAATCCTTAAAACAGATTTATAAGCTCCAAATATCCACAAAATTACATAGAAAGAACTACATGGGTGTTATGATGTTGAAAATTTTGTAAATGGGGTGGCTTCAATTGACTATGAGAGAAACCTAAAATTACACAAAAATAAATTTATTAGCATTGAGAATGCATATGAAAACAATACGACAGATGTGGTTTTTCAATCACTCCAACAGATTAAATAACCTAATTGAAGCTTAATAAATGCATACGTAAAAACAACTTTTTCCCAAATCACCCGTACACATACCTTCTACTGCCTGATGTTGAAGAGATCAAAAGTACACAATTAGACACTAAAAAGATTAGCAGGTTTGCGGACAAATGCAAGAAAACTGAAAGCAAGCTTAAATTCAGAAGAAATGTAAAAAACCCTTCAAACTCCATGAATAATAAATTTGGTCCTCCAAATTTTGAAACTTCTTGAGCTAGAAAGAGCGGCATTAGTCTCTTAACAAAAAATAGTTCCTAAAATCGAGCATGGGCTTGGTATTAATCATGGAAGTAATTATCAAAAATCAAGAGAAATATTTTTGTGGCTAGTGTGTTCTATATCTAATTATTCTGTGGCTGCTATGAAAAGTATTTTGGAGGACCAAGAGGTAAGGATCTAAATGCATTTAAATGAAAGATTTTACTAATCTCTTCATGAGATTTGTATCATAGCTTGCATCATCTCTCTGATCAACATCAAAAAGCACAATACTTTAATAAAATACATGGTAAAAAACTAAGAACACTAAGATTTTACTATATATCTTTCCATACATTTAGGCACCAATGCCATGTGAATGTTGTAAAGTAATGCAATTAGTTTTAAAGAAGGAATAAATTATACTCGCATTCACCAATGCAGATTATGAAATGGAAATAAGTAATGCACTTGATGAGGAAAAGGTAGAAGATATTACAACCAATATAGATTTGAAAATGGGATAAATAAGATTGTACCTGTAATTAGAGAAATGGCCCGCAGAAAAGATATGTGAAATTAAGTTTCTCTGATTCAATTTACAGGAAATCAGTCAATTCTTCAGATCAGTAAATTCCATTTATATTAATCATGCTAATGTAACCCGTACTGCAAAAAAAATAAACAGATCAAAACTATTATTGTTTTCAAAGAAGGTAAATCTGTACGCAATAAAATAAAGAAGCATGATATCCAGGAAACACAATCAAATGGATCTAATTAATTTAATCAAAAATTAGTGTAGCAAAGACAAACAAATCTACCAAATCAAATTGAACCGAGAAAAAAGAACCCAAACCATAGAAAAGAGAGTGAAACACAGACATTTTTTTCTCCAGTTTAATTTAAGAAGAGATACACATCTCAAAAAAATGTAAATGACATCTTAAAAAATTTAAATGACAATATAATTTAAAAAAAAATCTGCATAACCCAGAAGGATAAGAATCATTTAATTTACTTGAGTACCGTGAAGAGGCAGGGGAAGGAGGATGTCCTTGGATTAAACATTTCTAGGGCTTGAAGCGGAACATTAATGCATGAAGAGAGCAGGTCATGAAAAGTTTACCTGATGTGAGATCTGATGGAATGATTCATAATAGGGTTGAAGCTCTCTATTCCTGCAACCTGGATGGAAGATTGACATATAATAAAGTGTAAATAGAATTGAACTCATGTATGAGAAATACATAAAAATCAAAGAAAAATATATATAATTAAGCGAAGATAGATTTGAACTCATGTATAAGAAATACATAAAAATCACTGAAAAAATAAACTATTATTACATTGATATCAGAGAAGACATTCACATTGTGGATATGAACCAACATAGATATAAATATAGATGCAGAAAAGCTACATAGGAGGAAATCGCATGTCACATATCATACCTATCACTGGAGGATTTCCCAACCGGTGGAAACAGGGCAGAAGCCAGTTAGTAGCTTTTGAAGACCAAAATCTGCAGGAACTTGATGCCCTAAAGGAAACAAATAGTTAAGGTGTTGGAAAGAGAAAGAAGAACGAACCTCCAGTACAGATAAAAAATAATGAAATATTGCAGTGATAGAGCACCTAGCCAAAAAAACTTTGGTGAAGTTTGCTTTCAATTCGTCATAGTCACCTGCCCAAAAAACTTCATCAATTTGTATAAAAAGCATTTTTAAAATTTGAAAGCTCAAATATGCAAGAATTAATACATGCTTAAAGAAATTTGTGTAGAGCCATTTGTTTCGAGTTTAGTCCTACTTCTGTTTTTTCGTGGATTAAAATTGATGGCAGTGGAAATAGAATTGTATGAAATCAAAATAGGAACAAAAGAACTCAAAAAATTACCAGGAAAACCTAAACTGACTGGAGCCGAGCAAGCCCTAAATGTTATTGTGGATGTCTTCAATTTTAATAATTTTCTATGATGATAATGCTGATAGTAAAAGTCATCAACATTGCCAACGCATTAGCCTCAGTTCCAAAATTCACCAAATAAAGTATATGCACATAAACAAAACTCAAGAGATGTTCATGCATCCAGTAGGGGAATCAAAATTTAAGATATAGTAGAAGAGTACTCAACATAGATTCAAGGGAGAATTCCTTTAGAATAAGATGGAAAAGTACACAACCCCTAAATGGTGAATGATGGTTAGAAGAATGTGCACATAAGCAAAACCGAAGAGATGTTCATGCATCCATTCGGTGAATCAAAATTAAAGAAATAATAGGAGAATCAATACAGATTCCAAAGAGAATTCCAATAAACCATTGGACCTGGAACATGGAAAATCGTGTAATTCCAATTATAAACCAAGTTAATGCATAAATAAAGTCTATATTTTAGATAACATCCAATCTTACAATATGAAACATAAATAAGCATCAATTTACCATTCCACTCTTATTTGGCCCTTTCAACTCTTTTCGGAAATCTAACTTGCACTTGATATTGTGAGTTTGTTGATTAACCATACAAAATTAGACAATCTAATTAAAAATTGGATTAAGAAATAGCATTTGGAAAAAACCCAGCAAATGGAAATTGAATTAAGAAATAATAATTGGAAAAAAACCCAGCAAAGAGAAGCAAATTCCATTGACGCAAAGAGAAGCATACCGTCCATTGCTACTGTCCACCATTGCTGCAGAGAGAAGCAAAAGCTAGTTAATATAATAGAGTAAGAAATAACAAATTCCAGTTCGCACATGGGAGATCTACTTACCTTGCACTGGAGCGGGATGGCTTGTCTGTTTTTTTTTTCTGAAACAAAAACAAAGGAAAAAATAGGTGATCCCGTAGAGATGGGAAAAACAAAGGAAAATAAACAAAGAAACTCCTCTGCCAAAGCCATGAGAATAAACAAAGAAACTCCCATGAACTCCTCTGCCAAAGCCTTGAGAACTGCGACTGAACTCCCCTACCAACAATGGTGATCCCATAGATATGGGAAAAGGGTTGGAAGAGGAAATAAGAGTTAGAAATAGGGCAAGCAAGCATACTTTGGGTTATTAGAGCAGCGTCGGGTTGCCGTAGAGATTTCAGGTCCACGATGGTAGTGCAGGATCAAGGGAAAGCAGAGATGTAAACCCTAGAGAAATGGGGGAAATAAAATATTAGGTGTGCAAAGGCTTCAAATATTTTGTGAAGAGGAGTTCATACCGGGAGCGGAGAACGATTGAAGAAGCGAAGTGCCGCATATGGAATCTCCGACAGCTTGAACACGCTGAATGTGGCGAGTCGCTGGAGGTGGAGGATGATTATGCGGGAGGAAGATGGCTCCCAAATCGCTGGATTGTGTAGCTGCGAGATTACAGGAGGAAGAGGACTTCGCTGGAGGAAGACTACTCCCAAATCGCTGGAGGAATAGCGGGAGCGGTGAGGTAGCTGCAGGAGCAAGAGGCAGCATGATTTTATCGGGCGGATGGAAAGACGTGAAATAAAGTCGATGCAGACTGATGTGATTTTAGCGGGTAGGGTGACGGGATGTGCTTTTTGACGGGGGGAATGAGTAATTACAGAAAAGGTCTTTTTTTTTGAAATTATTTGAATTTTTATTTAAGAATGTTAGTCTTTAATGAAAAGAAATGAGGGTATTTTGGGTATTATGAATGTTGCACCAAAGGGTAGTTTTCCTTTATAGAATAGTATAGATATACATATATATATATATTAGTATATATATGTATATATATATGTATATATATATATTTATATATATATATATATTCATATATATGAATACTTAATATATACATATACATATATATATACATATATATATACTTATATATATAAAAATATACATATAAATATATATATATATGTATATATATTTACTTAATATATATATACATATATATAAACATTTATATATATATATATGTATATATATATGTATATATATATAAATATATATATATATATGTATATATATACGTATATATATACTTAATATATATATATATATACATATTTATAGATATATGTATATAAGTATATATGTATATATATGTATATATATAAGTATATATGATGAATAGTAAATATACGCATTTTTCTTTATAATTTTTAGTATAATTTTAATTAGATTTCTAAATAATATATGTAAATTAATGAATAAAATGTTTGTTTTTGTTATTTTTGTTTTTAACTTAGTTTTATTTTAATTTTGTAAAGTTTTTGTAATTTTGTTAAGTCACGCCCTTGGTCACGCCCGTGTCCAAGGGCGTGTTCACTAATCCCTAACATTTTTCTTTTCCCTGTTCTTTTTCCAACTCAAACATCAAGTCACGCCCTCGGTCACGCCCGTGACCGAGGCCGTGTACCTCGGTCACGCCCGTGACCGAGGCCGTGTACATCAGTCACGCCCGTGTTGAATGACCAAGCCCAGATTCGAGCCAAGATGTTAATGTCACGCCCAATGTCACGGCCGTGATCGGGTCACGCCCGTGACCGAGGCCGCGACTCAGCAAATTCTTCCAGAAGAACAAGGACACGCAAGGTGTCACGCCCAGCACACTGCCGACATCGAACACGCCCGTGTTACTTGGAACACGCACATGTACTTCCGAAGTCGCCGGTCAAGCCTTCCAGATGCCTGCCTGGATCCAGCTGTTCTGGCTATTCGCACCCCAAGCCGTGTCACGCCCTCAGACACGCCCGTGTCCGAGGGCGTGTAATCCAATTTTTTTTTTCTATAAATAGCCAGATTCAGCTGAGTCCAAGGGTTCAAAATTTTGGGAGCTTCTCTTAAGGTTTTGTTCCATTTTGCTGATTTTTGGTGTTTTGTAATTTTTGTAATTTTGCACTTTCTCTCTCTAGTTTTGTAACCCCTTTTTGATGGAAATAAATTAAGCTTATTTTGTAATTATTGTCTCTCTTTGTTTTAGTGTGTGTGTGTTCTCTTTTTGTTCTTTTTCTTTTTATTTTTAGTTTTATGTAATTTTGTAATTTTTGTTAAGTTGTCATTTTAATTTGGGTGTGTGTGTGTATGAGTGTAATTTTCTTATTTTTAGCTTTGTTGTAATTTTTTGATGATTTCATATTAGTGTGTGTGAGTGTAGGAGTTTAAATAGTTTTTTTTTGTTTTGTTTTGATTTGGTGTTTTTACTTTCTTTTTGCCTTTTTTGTAAGTGTGTGTGTGTATGAGAGTAGATTTTCTTTTCTTTTTAACTTAGTTTCATTATTGTTGTGTGTGTGAGTGTATAAGTTTAGATTTGTTTTATTTTAATTAGGTTTCATTAACGTAGAGTGGGTGTGTGTATGAGTATAAAGTTTGCGCCTTTTTTGTAATCGAATAGTTTCCATTTCCATCACGCATTTATTTCCCGCCTATCCGTTTGGATAGGACTTGCTACGCATTTATTTCCCGCCTATCCGTTTGGATAGGACTTGCTCACGCATTTATTTCCCCTCTACCTATTTGGGTAGGGATCGCATTTCTCTAATTTCTGCAATTTACAGCTTTCATTTTAATTCTGTAGAGTGTGTGCGTTTTCAATTAGTGCGTCTTTTATTTTTTATATATCATTGCTTTTTGCTTAATTCCGCTACCCGCTCAATCGCTTATTATCGCCGTAGTTATCATTATCATTTTATAAAACCCTAAAAAATTCTAAGCAAAA